>SNQJ01S0191074.1:0-15566 GCA_010110895.2 Picea sitchensis | reverse complement strand
TCAGACGAAGAATGAAGTCTGTAAAGGACCCTACAGACAACCGACAAGAGAAAGGCATCTACAAAGTGTCGTGTTCATGTGGGAAATGTTACATTGGTGAAACTGGACGATCATTCCAGGTAAGGATTAAGGAACATGAAGCAGACATTAGAAAGGAACGTACCCGTACCTCTGCCTTAGCAGAACACTCCCACAAAACCAAACATCATGTTTGCCTTGAGGATACCAAGATACTAGCAAAAGAGGGTCACTACTGCAAAAGACACTTAAGAGAAGCCATAGAAATAATCAAGCACCCCAACAACATGAACAGAGACGGTGGCCTAGAGGTAAGTAGCTTTTGGCACCCATTAATCAACCAATTAAAGGAACATCCTGGGACAAATCAGGTTTGACACTAACCTTTTCCCACTTGTTTTGGTTTATTTGGAATAGGTTTAGGTATCCAGTCTTAATTCTTATTTAGAAACTTGTCACTACACACTTTATGAATTAAACCCTAATCCTTTACACTCCCTAATACCCTCAATAGACATTCTAACCTACAAACTCATTTTAAAACACTATCAATTTTGCTTAAATAAAAAAAATCTTAATGAAACCTAGAATTCACTACTAACTTAAAATTTTCTCTATACACTTATTAATTTAAACCCTATTCCTTTTTCAAACCCTAATACCCTCACTAGATATTATTATCACTAACTTATAACACTATCATTTCTATTTCTAAATATAACTAAAACCAAGTTCTTAACTAAAATAACTAAATAGGTAATCCTTAATATTAATACACATTTGTTATCCTTTGTTATTAAGATAAACCACTAATAAACCCACTACAATTAAACTAACAATACTAAATAATTAATTAAAAGTAAAACCTAATTAACTAAACCCCAAATAACAAATAAATAACTAAAGGAAAACCACTACTATTAAATAACTAAGTAAGAGTAAAACCTAACAAATTAACCAAAACCCTAAACAAATAAATATAATTCCATTAATATTAAATCCCATTAATATTAGATTATTTTCTGAAAATAAAGACAACCGACTCTATTAAAATAACTTTTAATTGTCCTGCATTTATAGTATTAATTGATGACGATCAGCTAGCTCTAACTTGACGATTAGTCCTGATGATGAATCCTGATTCGGATTCGAAACGTCGACGACGAAATGATACAAACTGTGGATTATCCGAAAAACATTTGTGAAACTCCTCACCACAGAAACTTGAAAACAACAATTATATACTAATGCTCACATTCAATTCTAGAACAGAAAAATAGTCATTGAAAATAGGGTTATCGTGGTCAAATTGTGATTCGACATGTTCTAGAAATTTGAATTGCGAAGGACTTTCAACATTGTGCATCCCAGATGGATTGTCATTAATAAGGAGTCTTTGATCAATAAAAGCTTGGAAATCTCATTGTTCTTGTGTATCATTTAGTATTTCAATGTGATAAAAGTGTAAATATTCTATTGAATGATAGGTTGGTGAATGATCATGTGAGAGATCATTATCAAACATATATGTATAAAGAGAAAACATATTTGCGGATTATAAAAATGATAGGATTTCTTCAATGAGAGGTTTGTTACAGACCAAAGTATACTCATGTTTCTCTAAAGGGGATACGTTATATTGTTCACACTTTGAGTCTAATGGGTTTAATATTTTTGGTAAAGATCCCCCCATAGTTGTGATAGAGTCATGATTAGAGATCATGTAATCATTCATCACCAGATCATGATTTTCTGTGAGGGATATAGTTGTTACTTTTCTCAGTGCTAAATTATCATTCAAATATATAACATCTTGGTGAATTGATTCCTCATTCAATATTGATTCAACATAATCTATTGAAACATTTTCTTATATTGTTCTTCAAAATCATATTACAAAGCATCAGATGTTCAAGGATAGGATTGAATGGTCTATAGTTTTGAAAGTATTTATTTGTGATAAGAGGCGACTAAGTATTCATCATGCAGATATGAGTCTTGTAAATGAGATATAATTTGATTATTCAGATCATACCCTTCTTAAATAGAGACGACGTATGAAAATAATCAAATATTTCTTGGTTTGAGGGTTTGCGACTTTTAGGAAATCTACAATAAATCTGCATGACTCTTTGAAATAAATCATCCACAAATGTGTTTCTGAGCCTATGTATTTCTTCAAGTTCATTAAGGAGTTCATCATAAACATAATCTACATGAGCAATGATAAAGACTTGCATGATTTTTTTTCCGCTATATATCGATTTCATTAGCAATTTCCTAAACCAGGCTTTAATCTATCCTTCAAATGTGAGGATAAATAATCGACAAATTTCATTGTCTCGAACAATCTTAATTTTTTGTCTAATGATGTTAAACTGATTGTGATGTGTGAAAGTAGAGACATGCCCATCACCATCAAATTTTGAGTTTGACAAGAGATTAATTGTCTAGAATAAGATGCCCCTTGAGGTTCTCAGAAGACTCAAAGGGTTATCCCATACATAGATACAGAGAGGAGCCATGGAATGGTTAACAATTTAATGAAATGACTCCACATGGGCAGGCTTGTCATCTGACCCTCCTTTTAGCACCAATTTCGTTGACGTAGGAAAAAATCCCTTTATCAATGCTAGGGGTTTCCCTCGATAAGAATTCCCAATTAAACCTCTCACCATTTTGAATAGGGAAACCATCTGGACTCTAGCCCAAAAATTGTTTCTGGTTTGAGGCTTACCAGTTGCAGCTTGATCCACCAACGAAGGTTTATAATCCAAAGAATGAAATGAAACTAATCTAATATGCATGCGTTCGAATGGAAAATGTGACCATAAAGGAAACATGGAACCATACGTGATCTTGTCAATGTCCTGGGAAATAGTTCATAGAGAACAAAAACAAGAATATGAATAAATAACTATAAACACAAAATAGTCTATCATCTATACAAACATTTACATTTATACACCCATGAATTTAGACAAATATTCTCTAAAGAACCAAAATAAGAATACACAAAACATACATGAGAATATTCTACAATATGAAGTACATTCTTCACAACCCAAGTGCTAATAAAAACCTAGCAAAATAGTCCACACATGTGCAACACAAGCATCAATGTTCTCTAGAAAATGGCTTGGACAAACATGTTTCTTCTCATTAAAAGTTTTAGTACTAGTGCATGAAATCTCAAAGAGCCAAAATCCCTATCCTTGGAAACAATCCCCCCATTTATTGAAATTCATCTTACCTTTTGTCCTTCTGTCTCCCCCCATGAAATTTCATTTACAAACTTTTGTCCTTATCCTCTATGGAATGATGAGGGAATAAGGACAACCGAAATGCTCATGATTTAATATATCATATATGATATACATTAGTATTTCAAATTTTCTCTTTTTGTGCTCATGGATCATCATGGGTTATTATTTTTGAGTTTGATAACCATTCATTAGGAATTCTTGGATTCCCAACAAACAATTACAAGCTCCTCAATTTCCACATTTGAGTTTTTCTTAAGAAAATAGGAGATATACAAATTTGAGTTTTTATCTTATACTTCCCTTTGCCTTTATCTCCTCTTCCCATTTTTTGCTACTGTTGTTACTTGGTCTTTAATCTATTCCCTTTTTCTTTTTTTCTTGACATTAATCTACTATGACATATGTTCTTCATCTTGCTGGTACCTCGATGCCATTCAACACCAAAAACATAAGTTTCCCATAGATAACATTTCAAAATATAAATTAAAATATATTTAACCATGAAAAATTAATCAAAAATTGACTGAGAAGTTCAGATCTACTTCCCTTATTTTGATAGTTGGTGCCTTTCATGGTTGTTTCATGGACATCCCCCATTGTAATGTCATGTTATTGACCCATAGATAACATTTCAAAATATAAATTGTTACATTAACCATGAAAAAATTAATCAAAATTGACCGAGAAGTTCGTGATCTACTTCCTTATTTCCTTTGATAGTGGGTTCCTTTCATGGTTGTTTCATGGACATCCCCCATTGTAATGTCATGTTATTGATGACGATTTAGTTTGGTGGCGTCTTTGAGAGACCTTTCCAAATGGTATACTAAACTTCTGTAAAATGCATCGTAAAATAAAAATTTATGGGCCAAAATATGAAATGTGTTTTGCAAGACCACAACATCGTAGGTATTGGAAGTTATTTTTTGTTGGTGTATCACACCGAAGAAGGATCAACCTATGGTATGTTAGGGTGCCAAAATATGATTGAGCTCCAACATGTCAGCCTAAAGAAATATTGAGCTTTGGTACACGCTAAAAGAAGCCATTGAGTCTGGCGTCTAAAGGAAGCAAAGAAATTAATTAAAAAAAATAAGTTTGGACCCCTTTGCCACATCGACGAAGATGAGATGATTCGACCAACATTGGGTATATTGAAATGAGGAAATGGGTGATCTCCTTTATTGTATCAATGAGAATGTTAAGGTCCTAACCCGCATATAGGTAGACCAGGCCCACGTACTAGCAATAATATTAATAAGAGGCCCTCAATAAAATAGAATAAGGCGATGTAAGAAGACCTATTAGAGCTCATTTGTATGATATTCCTAGATGTTTCTTTAATAGACATTAGTATAAGGGTCAGGTATGAGAACCCTCAGCTTGGAGATTATTGCAATAACGCTGTTCGACTGGAGTGCTCTCATAGTCTCCTGAACATTGCTTCTCAATCAAAGTGCTTTCATTGTTGTTTCAGATATCATTTCGTATTGTGAATATTAAGTCGATATTTTAATTGCTATTCCGCTTATTTCTAGCATTTTTATTTATGTTCAGAGCATTTTCTATCCGTATCTTGTAAGTGGTATCGTGAAATCACTTTCCTTGGCAGTAAATTGTGGGTATTTCTTTTTTCAGGGTAGAGACATAATACGACGTCTTTAAGCCACAAATATATATCATTATGCGCATAAACCCACAATCGGGGATTCATACACACATGAAATACAAGTGGTTCTTGCTTACGAACTGCTACACCCTTGTAACCCCGTTGGTACCCTCGGTGTTTATCACAACACCCTGTATGGATCGGCCTAGATTTCCGGGGTTCTTTAGATAGCAAACCCATCTATTGCCTTGACCGTTATAGTGTCACCGAACAACACTCGAGAAGATACCTCTAGTACCTAGGTAGCTCCGGGTAGTATGGCTATGGGTACTTGGCCTATCCTCCTTAGCAGCGCCCCAGATATTGGGTCGAAGTAATTACCGTTGGACCCCCGTGACGATAATTTTAGGAGCTATGTAATGTGGCAAACCTTTGTCCTAGGAAACCTTGAATACCCAACCCTTGGGAACATAAATGTAAAACATAAACAAATTAAACCCGAACAGATCTATTGACGCAGAACTGTGGTTCTAAGCATAAGTAAACACTGGTTCAAAATTTAGATTTCTAACATCAACACTTTAGACCAGAAAGTATAACCCCGTTAAAATTGCTAAAAAATAATAATAAATAAATAAAAGACCTGAAATTTTTCACCATTATTTGAGACCTATTCCATTAGATTCATCTCTCTTCCCTTATCACATTCATCCATATCATTTTTTGCAAAAATTTCTCTCAATTCTCGGGCCTAATTCCCTTTCAGCTCACTCCATCCTCATGGCTCATGCACCAGAGGCCAAGAACTAGAGTCTCGCTTCAAAAACCTGCAACTGGGTTTCCTTTGAGACCCAACAAGAAGTGCAACAACTCGCTGCTACCATTGCCTCCCGTGAAGCCTCCTCAGGAATGTAGTCATGCAACCAAGTAATGAAGTCAAACATGAACTCAATTCACCCATCTTGAATCAGTTTCTTTAATTCACTGCACTCCAAACTCCAAGATCCCCACCGGATGACTCTTTTCCTAATGTACATAAAAAGACCTAAGGTGAAACTTCTTCCCATTCCTTTCAACACCATCACTTTCATCGTGACCTATGCCTTCTTTGTGTGGATGTGACCAAATTTGTTGGTTTGGATCCCACTGGTTGGGTAATCTAAATGGAACATTATTTCTCTCTACAACATTGCTGCATAATTTGGCTAAACTTTTGTATGGTGTTCTCCATCTAGATCACAAGAACTACTGGCAAAGTAGAAGTAATGGAGAAAAACTTCCCAATAAGGGTATATTGCTCGACCCAATTTGTTGTTGGAGCTTTATGAACGCTTGACATTGACACCAACCATTTGGTCCATTTTGATGCACTATGCACTGCTACGTGAGAAGACTCTATATCTCCATTTGAGTGTCTCTGGCTTTTAGAAATGAGGGTTGGTTTTGATGCTTCTCTTTAGAGTGTTTTATCAGTGTCCTCAAGGAGGATGTTAGGGCCAATGTCCTCATGGATTGACCTATGAATTGGGTGGAGGCTACCAAAAATCTAAAGAAGCGCGAAAAATTGCTTCCTCTCAAAACCATGTTTCCTCTTTATCCCTCACCCTAAACCCGTAAACCCCAATTTCAATTCCCCCACCCCATCAAAAATCCAAGTAAAAATTGACTGTATTTAAAATGGATGAACGCTAAACTCAAAGGCCTCTCTGCTATACCTCAGGATGGACAAATATTTACCGGCTACAAATGTAAGAAACAAAACTTTAATATACATCTCTCTGAGGATATCCAGAAGAAGATGTTGACACTTCGTGCCCAAGTCAAAGCTAAGTGACATAAACCTCCTCTCCACCCTCCGGGTGGGAAACCATCATTTCCCTCACCTCTCTCACCGGCTTCTCTGCCCAACAAACCCTCAAGCTAATCGGTAACATCAAGCACCGAAAGGTCATCATTCTAGTTGACAATGAAAACACCCATAATTTTATTCATCACGATTGCCCAAGAAACCTACTGCTACATCCATGTTGTCAACAATTTCCAAATCATGATCGCCAATGGTGGTTCTATGAAATACATAAGGGCCAGAAATGTGTCTCCAACAGACTACCACCTAAAACTGGCGTTTCATATTGACATGGCGTTGAACATTGTGTCAGGTGAATGGATAAGGACTTTGGTCCCATTCTCATGGATTTTCGTGAATTTAACCATGCAATTCGACCAAGGCGCCCACAAACATAAACTTCAAGGCACCACTGCGGGTTCACTCCCAGGTTACCGGGCTCTCATCGTGATGGAAAACTCGCTTAAAAGCAATTGGCCTCCGTGTCATTGCCCAACTCTAATTTTCATAATAAGTTTGAGACCCCACCAAAGGCTCCCAAGACCTCCAATCCCCTCCTTTCTAAACATCAAATGCGATTTTCCACTCCCTGTTGACTCCTCCTTTCCTCATAAGTCCATGATCATTCCATTCCCTCTTGTCCTGTGAAGCCTCCCCCAATATAACATATTCGCCAACCCTTTGGTAACAAAAATGAAATTGAAAAATGGTCTAGGAACTCCTACTGCTTCTGAAGCCATCCATCCAGTACGACTTTACCCTCTCCGGTCTTCATGAATCGGAAGAAAGAAGGTTCTCGAGAATGTGTCATGACTTTCGTGGCTCTCAACAAACTAACCATCAAAGACAATTTCCCATTCCAGTCATTGATGACCTCCGACGTAGAACTGAGTGGTTTCCAATTCTTTACCAAACTTTGATCTTCGCTTGGGCTATCACTGGATAATGCATGAAAGAGGCCGGCATTCCCAACACAACCTTTCACACCTCATGAGGGCTACTATGAGTTTTTGGTCATGCCCTTTGGTTTGTGGGTAAACACCCTCCACCTTCGTGAGCCTCATGAACCATGTCTTCCACCTTTCCATCATTTGTCTTAGTTTTCTTGATGATATCCTTATCTATAGAAAAAACCTCGACATACCCATCTTACTCATGTGATCAATTTCTCCACCTACTCTCAAAGACTATCTTTTCCTTAAACAACCTAAATGTGCTTTTGGTGCCTCGTAAGTAGAATACTTGGGTCATCCGGTGGAAAAGGATGGCGCCGGAGTAAGGGATCCTGAAAAGATTGAAGTTATGTAAGATTTGTCTCACCCAAAGACTCTCAAAAGATGTGTGGATTTTGGTCTCATTGTATTATCGCAGTTCGTTGTTGAATCCACTTAAATATTGGTAAAAGACCTCTCATGGTTTCTCTCAAAAAGAACTCTTTCACTTGACTCCAGCAGCTGCTCAAGATATTCAAACCTTGAATATGGCCATGCACCACTGGTTTTGTCCCTTCCGACTCTTCACAAAGATCTTGTGTTAGAATGACACTAGAAAGGAATCTAAGTGGATGTCCTTATGCAAGAGGGTCGAATCTTTCACCTTCACTAGCAAGCAACTATATGAAAAGAATCTAGGCAAACCAACTTATGAAAAAGAAATGTTACGCATTCTGCGATGCTTGAGTTGTGGCGTCAGATATCTTGGGCAACGCCTAAATTAAGATGTAATTCATCAAAGCCTCAGTACTTTCCGAACAACGCATTCTCGTGAACAAAAATGGGTGACTCTTTGGATATGATTATGATATCATTTCAAGAAGTGCGATACCGAATGTTGTGGCGGATGCACTATCCCGAAATATGAAGACGAAGGGATCCTTTTTCCTTTCCCTTCATTGAAATTCCCGGATTGGTTCCAAGTCGCACCAGAATGGCTTCAAGATACCAAAGTTCACATCTGATCCGGAAGAATCGCAGTATCAAGGTTCGGCCTAGGGTACTCTTTTGGCTCCAATATGAGTCATACAAAAGGTCGCTTGTATTTATAAAACAATCCAAGCTCAAATCCACGGTAAGCTCGAAGCTTCATGCTACCTACGCCGGGACACTTAGCCCAAAACATATATGACCGAAGCCAAACGCTCTTTTTCTGGGATGGTATGAAATGTGACATCCGTAAGTTTGTCACGAATGTGAGGTGTCAACGCAACAAGGAGAAACAATCAAATCTCCAGGCACACTGCAACTACTTCCAAATCCACCCGCTATTTGAAGGATATCTCTATGGACTTTATTACGTGCTTAATTAAATCGGGAATAAATTAGTGATAATGGTGGTGATGGATCGCCTTTCCAAGTATGTCATTTTAAGGCCTTTCCCCATCCACGCATCGCATCCCTCGGTAGCAAAAATTTCACCGACTAGGTCTCTTGCTTCATGGCATGCCGCATCTATTGTTTCTGATCGCGACCCAACTCAAGGGGCAATTTTTGGCAAGAGTTGTTTAAGTTACAAGGCACACAATTGTATCTCATCTCATCTTTATCATCCCCAAACGGATGGTCAAATGGAAGTTGTCAACAAGTGTTTGGAAACATATCCGAGGTGCTTTGCCTCTCAAAACAAATAACATCATGGCTCAATGGTTACCCCTCACTTAATGGTGGTACAACACTACATACCATACAGCCCAATTACGACTCTTTTAAGCAAGATATGGACGTAGTTTCACCTTTAGTTCTCTCATACTTACTCGCACCTCATATCCAAGCTGTTGACCAAACACTTACAGCCGGAGTATATCCCATACCCTTAAAGAGAACTTCTAATATGATACTGCATTGAATGAAGTGCTAGTAGACACGGCTCAACATCAATTTGCGTGTATGGGATCGTGTTTTCGAGACTGCAACCATATAAGAAAAAATCCCTCAAGGCCAAGCATTGTCGGAAGCTAGCACCCAAATTCTATGTCTCTTGCTAATAATTCTCAAGCGTAGGGACAGCTTCTTCATATCGCTTAGCTCTCGCTAGTCGGCTACATCCCTGCTTTTTCATAGTTTCATGCTCTTGAAGAAGGTGATTGAACCAAAGCAAATTCAAACCAACCTTCCGTGAGTTAGTCAAGAAGGATCCATTTTACAGCCAAGAAGTTTTTGGACCAGTAGGAGTATCAGCCTGGCTTAGAACCATCAAGGGAAGTGTTAGTATAGTGGAAAGATATGACCTGCCAGATGCCACTTGGGAACCAACTACCATTCAAGTAGTCATGACATCTCAAGCCTTGAGGACAAGGTTAGTTTTATGGGTTTACATGTTAAGGTCCTAACCCGCATTAATAGGTAGATCAATGTATTCGATGTAATAAAGGTCAATATTAATAAGGCCTTTCAATAAAATAGAATACATGGATGTAAGAAGATCCATAGAAGCTTCCACTTCTAGAAGGATCTTCCTCTAGATGCTTCTCTTAATAGACATATTTAGTATAAATAAGGGTCGAGGGTATGAGAACCTAGCTTGGAAATTATTGTAATGCAGTGTTGCTCAACCTGAGGTTTTCCCCTCTAAGAGGCCTATGAACATTGCTTCAAAATCAAAGCAGTTTCTCTAATGTTGTTTCTCAGAGCATCATTTATGTGTGTATTGTGAAGATTATACTGATATTTTGATGTTATTCCGCCATTTCTAGCATTTTATTGCTCGCATATTTTATATATCCTATATCTCTTGTAGAGAAAGAGATTTCTTTCATTGACATTGGGCATATCAGTGGTTCAAAGGGATGATGAATTCCCTAAGGATTGAGCTCCATTATGAAAATTTGAAAATACTAGCTGAACAGTGAGGAATATCCTGAAACCTATAACTAGGAAGTTATATAGCTTGACGATCATTTTTCAACGATATAAGGACTGCATAAAATGGGTTCTAGATTCAAACGCTATGGCCTGTTAGGATATTTATACACTTAGGAGTTAGTTAAGATCTACTTGGTCTAATGTGTCATTAGGTAAAAATGTGTTTCTTAGTGTGTTTCTTTAGTATGCATTTGTAGTTAGGAAATCTTACGGTCACGATATGTTCCCGACATAGAGTGATCTGGGGGTTCATATTATCCTCGATCTTAATGGCTACATTGATCCATGGCTTAACACCCGATTGGTCCATGATCTATATTTAAAGAGCATGGAGTGTTAGTTTCCGATGATCGATTATGAGAAACTCTCTTGTAAAATCTCTCTGTTATCTTTTTCTTTTGCATTAATAAACTACTCCAAGTGGTCACGTTGGCTGGGGTCGTGGATGTTTGCCCATAGGGATTTTACCACATCAAAACATCGATGTGTTGATATTTGATCTGGTTATGTGAGTGGTTACTTAAGGTTTTCATCCTCTGTTGGAATAACTATGTTGTTGAACATGGTATCAAAGCTTCTTTGAAGACCTACTCATGTTGCAGATCGAGATCGTGAAGTGGATTTGTATCATCTCCATTTTCTTCCATTTCTGTACATTTCTAGGATGAGAGGATTGTTCCATTGCATCTTAAGTGCTTGTTTCAATCAAGAATGTTTTTTGTTTAACTCGAAAAGTTTTTCGTTTTCCCAATATGAAACCATTTGAGCTATATCCGGAGGTATAAAGCCTCAATACGCCCTTTTTAAATTTTTGTAGTGTATTATTTCGGTTTTATTTCAGTTTTATATATATATTGTTTTTACGGGTTTCTACTCTTTTTGATTTATGTATTCTCTTTCCCCCGCACCCTGTGCAATGTCGGAAAATCATAAACAAATAGGAAAATGTGCATTTTCCGAGTAAACTAACTGAGATCTAACCCTTGTTGTCATCGAGAAGCGAACATTTTTTCTTATGTGAAAATAGTTTTTTATGAGCACGCTCTCCAATACTATCTTCAACAACCACAACAATCCTCTTGCTAAACAATACAATATGTTTTGCTAACCCACTTGGTTAAAAGTTGCCTTATTAAGTAAGAGGTCTTCAGTTCAAGTCTCTCTTTTTGTTATTTTTTTTGAAAAAGTTCATGCTTCATTGTAAAGTGTATTTCACTTCAAGTATTAAAGTGAATCACTATAAGTAGTTTTAATATTTTATTTTAGAGTTATTTATTTTTCATGCAACTTTCTTTTATAAAGTAACTTCATTGTAAAAGTGATCCTCACTTCTTTTTATAAAAGTGGATCACTTCATAAAACAACTTATTTGTAAAAGTGGGCTTATTTGGAGGGGTATCACCACCACATGGTTTTTTGGTTACCATTTATGCATTTTTTTTAAAGGGCATAACTTTCACATCCGAAGTTCATTTTCAATGTTGTTGTTTTTTTAAACCTCTTAATTTTTCGAGATCTTTCCATCCAGGTTAGCAGTTTCAGTTTTTAAATCCATACTATCTACATATTTAATATGGATTCTTCCAGTAATCTTTTGCTTACCTACACCAACTACTTCCAATGAAAATCCCATATGGAGGATTTATTAAGAAGTAAAGGCGTGTATCAGATTACCTTGGAAAAGGAAAAAGAACCCACTGATGTTGATAAGAAATTCAAATGGGCTAATAGGAGCGACAAAGAACGTGGACTGATTGGAATGCCCATATCTCCTGATTTAAGGTTCCACCTTCAAGAAATTGATGACCCCGATGAAGCTTGGGAAAAGCTTGAATCTATGTTTGGTAAACACAATATTATTCAAGCACATTAGTTAGAAAATCAAATATTGACTTTAAGTCCAAATGATTTTTCTTGCATTGAAAACTATCTATCTAAATTTAAAACACTCAGAATTTTATGTGAAGAATGTGAGATAAAGCTGGAGGAAGAGTGTTTCATATATATTATTCTTTCTCATCTAGCTAGTGCATATTATGTGTTTGTATCTACCTTGTATGCCATGAGAGAGGCTCTAGGGAAAGCTTATCAAAAACCCACTCTTGAGTCCTTTTGTGCTGCTTTGATTAGAGAGGAAGATAAGCTTGTACACCTTGGAGTTATTAACACTGCAGGTACCTCCAAAGCATCTAAAATATCCTAAGCATGTTCTTGCAACTGGAATTGTTGATGATATTACCAAGTTGTACAAGTTTGACCACTTTGGGTCATCATCTTTTCCATCAGTTTTTTTTTTCTCATAGTGATGACTTGAGAAAACTTTGGCATGAGCAGTTTGGTCATCTAAACTATCGCTCATTCTAGCAACTATGTAATCAACATATGGTGACTAGTATTCCTCTTGTTTCATGCAGAGATGGTGTTTGTGTCGGTTGTGTTCTCGGAAAATATCATCGAGATAGTTTTGAAAAACGTGCCTCTAGGCACGCCTCAAGCCCTTTGCAACTTGTTCATAGTAACTTGTGTGGTCCAATTTCTACTCATTTTTCTGTGTGCAAGTATTTCTTAACATTCATTGATTACTTTTCCAGACACACTTGGGTTTACTTCTTAAAACTTAAGAGTGAATTTTTTGACAAGTTTCTTGCCTACAAGGCCCTTGTAGGAAAGCAATATGGACATCAAATTCAAAGGTTAAGAACATATAATGGAGGCGAATACGTGAACAATAATTTTACAATTTATTGCACTACACGGGGCATCCAAATGCAACACATTGCTCCATATACACAACAACAAAATGGTGTTACTGAGAAAAAGAACCACACATTAAAATAAATGACCAATTGTATGATCCAATCTAAGGGATTAAGTCTAAAGTATTGAGAGGAAGCCATCAACTATGAAAATTACATAGTAATTTGCACTCCCACAAATGCCCTTAAAAATATAACACCCGAAGAAGCTTGGAATAAAATTAAACTAGATGTAAGTCACTTATGTGTAATTGGCAGTATAGCATGGGCTCGCATTCCTAATGAGAAAAGGAAAGCATTGTGGCCTAAAAGTGAGAAGTGTATATTTGTTGCTTATTCTGAATATGTCAAAGGTTATAGAATTCTTCAACCACATTGTAATGAAATTATTATTAGAAGAGATGTTAAATTTGACGAAAATCTCTTGGCTTGCGAGCCTAATTCAATGATTGTGCCTTCTTCAGCCTGCGATCCATCTTCATTGTTTATGCCTTCTTCTATTCCTACTCTAGTTTATTCTTTAGATGATGACAATGATGATGAAAATCCACCTATGCCTGTGCACCTTCCTCCAGATGAGTCCATTGAACGTGAACCAACACCAACACCTCCACCTCCTAGATTGGTTCATTCAACATGAAAAGAAGCTGGTGATCTTTTCGGTGCTCCTTCAGATCAACGCCAGACACATTCTCAGTTCCAGCAAGCCTCTTCTCAGAAACTTGTCAGATATAAATGGGTCTACAGAACTAATTATGCATCATATGGAAGTGTTTAAAGATACAAGTCTCGGTTAGTTGCCAAAGGATTTTCCCAAGTTGAAAAAATTGACTATAATGAAAACTTTTCTCCAGTAGCCAAAATGAATTCCATCCACCTTTTTCTTTCCCTTGTTGCCTCACATAAATGGGAGGTCCATCAAATGGATGTTAAATTCTCCTTCTTGTATGGGGAAATGCAAGAATAAATATACATGGAACAACCTCTTGGCTATGTCCAGAATGACTCTAGTCTTGTTTGTCGCCTTAAGAAATCTCTTTATGGTCTTAAGCAAGCTCCCCAAGCTTGGTATGCCAAAATGGACAACTTTCTTATTCACACCGGATTTTCTTGATGCCATTATGATCCTAATGTATATACCAAGAAAGTAGGAAGCCATATCATAATCCTTTTCCTTTGAAAACCAACCTTAAGAAGAAATTTGAAATGGCAGACTTAGGCTTTTTGCACTATTTCCTTGGCCTCCAATTTTTGTAAACCAATGAAAGAATTTTTCTTTCCCAGTCTAAGTATGCTTATGACCTTCTTAGTCGCTTTCACATGGAAGATTGTAAACCCTTCCATTCCAGAGTCAAGCTTGCTGCCAACTGTATTTCTCCCGAAGTTGATGCCACCTTGTACCATTAGTTAGTTGGTAGCCTCTTATAATTGACTCATACCCGTCCCAATCTTTCCTTTGTTGTTGATCTTATTGCCCGGTATATGAAAACACCCCATGAAATACATTGGAAATAAGATAAAAGGATACTTCGGTATGCCCGAGGTATAGTTCAGCTTGGGATCCATTACAGTTAAGAGTGGAATCCTTTATTGGTTGGTTTCACTATTTCAGATTGGGCCGATGATCCTGATGATCGAAAGTCTACTGCAGGTTATGTTTTCATCCTTGGTTCATGACCTATCACTTGGGCCTCTAAGAAACAACATGCTATTGCATTTTCTTCAGTAGAAGCAGAGTACCAAGCAGTGGTAAATGCAAGTCAGGAAGCCTTGTGGCTTCGATAGATCCTTTCAAAGTTTGGATTCCAATAGAAACATCTGACCAACCTTTGGTGCGACAATCAGAGTTCCATCAAGCTCACCAAAGATCCAGTTCAACATCAATGCAAAAAACACATCAAACTACACATGCACTTCATCAGAAATCGCATTCATGATCAAGTTATTGAAGTGCTCGTTTTCCCTACAAAAGATCAAGTTGTAGACATTTTCACAAAGTATCTTACAGAAGCGAAGTTTTCCAAACTTCGATCTACGTTAGGAGTTCAGGAAGTTGTCATTAAGGGGGGATAGGCTCTAATTCCTCCTTCCTTATCCTATTGTGTTTCTATTGTAAATCCATCAATCCTATCCCAATTTTTTCTTAAGGGGGGATGTTCGGATATTTAGACACTTAGAAGTTAGTTAATATATACTTGGTCTAATATGTCGTTA
>SNQJ01S0191073.1:0-18028 GCA_010110895.2 Picea sitchensis | reverse complement strand
ACACTGGTGTACTGTGTATGTGTGTGATTGTTTATTTCTTATTGCTCATTATTGGATAATAATTCTACATTGATATAACATTTGAAGAAAAAGGATTATAATTACGTTATTATTGATTCACCCCCCCTCTCAGTAATCCAACATAAAAATCCTTGTCACAGGTGGATTATTTTCTCTTAGTCTCATTCATCTTCTCGTTGAAGTAAGCAACAGGTCTATTGTCCTGTCTCAAAACTCCTCCAATTGCAATGCCACTTGCATCACATATCACTCGAAATTTCTTCTCAAAATTTGGCAAGACCATAATTGGTCGCTCTGTTATTTTCTCCTTCACTATATTGAATCTCCTCTCGACCTCCTCTGTCCATTTAAAATACTTGTGCCTTTTCTTCACTGTATCCATCATTGGTGCACAAATTCCACTGAAATCTCTCATGAAATACCTATAGAAACTCACTAATCCATGGAATCTTCTTACCTCAAACATGCTCATGGGTGATGGCCATTCTTTGATTGATTTCACCTTCTTCGGATCCATCTTCAGTTCATTTGAAGAGATCACAAGTAAATGAGTTATGTCTCCATAAAAGGGAACTTCTTCAGGTTTATCAACAACTTCTCCTGTTGTAGCCTCCTCATCACTAGTGTCAGGTGCCTCAAATGCTCATCCTTATTCTTTCTAAAGATCAATATATCATCTATATACACAACCATGAACTTGCCAACGAAATCTTTTAGTATTTCATTCATCAACCTCATAAAAGTACTTGGGTCATTGGTCAAGACAAATGGCATAACAAGCCACTCATACAAACCTTCATTTGTCTTAGAGGTTGTCTTCCACTCATCACCTTCCCTCATTCTGATCTGGTGATATCCACTTTTCAAATCTATTTTAGAAAAGAAATTTTCTCCACTTAAACAGTCCATCAAATCATCTATTCTTGGCAAAGGGAATCTATACCTGATAGTGATCTTGTTGATGGCTCTCGAGTTTGTACACATTCTCCATCCTCCATCTTTATTTGGACTCAACATAGTTGGTACTGCGCATGGACTCAATCTCTCTCTGACCAAACCCTTGTCTAACAATTCCTGGACTTGGTTCTTTGTCTCCTCATTCTCTCAAGGTGTTAGTCTGTACACTGCTTTGTTTGGTAGACTTGCTCCTGGTATCAAATAGATATGATGGCTGATACTTCTGATGGGTGTCAATGAGTTAGGTAGCTCATCCACCACTATGTCAGCAAAATTATCTAACAATTCCTGAACTTCTTCGGGCAAATCATCTATCAAAGTACTAGTAAGGATAACTCTGGGTTTCCTCACCACAACAAACTGTATCTCATGTTCTTTCTTGACTTCTTTCAGGAGTTCCTTCCCGCTCATGAGAAGTATGTCTATGTTGGCTTCCCCTTTCACTTTCTTTTCCTCTATTGGCAACAACATGTGTGTCCTACCATTCTTCTCCAAGGTGCATGTATTCTTCCTCCCATCATGAATGACATTCCTGTCAAAATGCCACGGTCTTCCCAACAAAATATGGCATACATTCATCGGAATTACATCACACATAATTTCATCTCTATATCCTACTATCTTAAATTCAACCAAGAATTGTTAGTAACCATTACCTGGTGTCCTTTCTGCAACCATGAGACTTTATATGGCTCTGGGTCTGCAGTTGTCTCTAGCACCAATTTCTCCACCATCTCTGTGGATAATAAGTTATCAGTTCTCCCATTGTCAATGATCACATTGCATACTCTTTCTTTAGACTTGCAAGTTGTCATGAATAGACTGTTCCTCTGTACTGGCCTTTAAACTTTCTCCTCTGGTTTTAAGAGAACCTTTTTCATCATCAGGGATGTTCCATCCGCTGCTCCTTCTGCTTAAACATTCCCTCTTTTTGGTTCAGAAATGTGAGCTTCTACTCCTTCTTTATTTTTCTCAGGCCATTCCCAAGACACGTTCCCTGTCTTTCCATAGGTATAACACCTTATTCCTCCTCTACCTCTTCCCCTAGAATAAATTTTTCCACCACCCTATCTTCCTCAGGAAATTCCTCCTTTTTCTGAGTGACTGTGTGGAGTTTCAGCCTCATCCTTGGAATTATGTGCTTTGTCATGGGAAACTCCCTTACCTTTGTTCGGGGCTGATATTTTACCTCTACCTCATTAGCTTTTTTTTCTGGCCAACTTCTCTTCTTCCTTCAACGTGAACTGATAACAATCCTCCATTGTCCTTACCGACATCATGCTGAGCTCATCCTCGATTTCATACCTCAGGCCATTTATATACTTGGAAACTTTTTCTTCATCCCTCTCTCTTTGTCCAGCTCTGATGTTCAGCTTGTAGAACTCCTATGTTCATTCTTTAATTGTCATACCCTTATGTCTTAGGTTTTGTAGCTTCCTGAACAGATTGATCTGATAATCTTTGGGCATGAATTTAGCCTTCAGCTTGGCTACCATTCTATCCCAATTATTTATCTTTTGTTTTCCTCTACTTCTCCTCTCAGCCTGTAGTTCATCCCACCATAGTGTTGCATGTCCTTTAAGCCTGGTGACATCATGTCTCACCCTTTTCTCCCCATCGACATCTTCATAATCAAATAATTTTTCCATGGACCTTATCCAATCTAGCACCTCTTCAACATCCAAATTGCCTTCATACATTGGGACCTCTATCTTGGCTCTAGCTCCTAATCTAACAAATTCTCTTATCAAGCGTTCTTTGGCAAAGTGTTCCCCTGCAGTTTCTTCAGCTTCTACATCTTCTCTCTCAGCATTGTTGACGTCTCCAGCATCAGGTGCTCTTCTCTTCATTGCTTCCATCACTTCCAACCTTGCACGAAGTTCTCGCATCTCTCTTTCTATAACATGATTGGATAAAGGTGGCTACACTCATCTCCTTGGTGGCATTGTGTTCAATGTATCTCACACACAAAGTACAACTTCGAGTTCTTTTTCTCCTTTGCCTGAAATCTACAGACGAAAATCAGCTTTCATACCACTTGGTGCAGACCCCCGTTTGCTCCTAAGGGTTGTTCGACCTCCTGGTCTAGGATCGATCAAGAAACCGAGTTTGATTGACTCTTCAGTCCCTTAAGGACCTTCAATCAACTGATTAGCCCCCCCTTCTTCTTAAGACACAGGCTCTATAGAACCTGTGGGCTTCTCTTTAATGCTTTTAAAGCTTCATCGTATCCAGGCACTAGCTCTTCTAGTTAAGCCCCTCCCTCTACATGACCAAGGCTGTGACCAATTGCCTAAACGAAAGGTGCTTTGTGATTTCGCGTTTCGTGACTTCGTGTATCACAAAGTTCGCTTTCTCATCCTTCCGAACCTCGAAATTGGGAGTTACTCTTGTTGGATCAATGGTACACAATCCCTGTGATCCAACGATCCATATCTCCTTTTTTCATATCGATAATATGTGTTTCGCGAAGTTGGAAGGCTAATCACTTCTCTTCTCCAATCCCCAATATCCCGAAATTCATGTGCGCCAGATGAACGACTCACAAATCCTCATGATCTGATGACTCAGATCAACTCTTCATGAATCGGGACTTCGCGTTTCATGAAGTTGGAAGACCACTCACCTCCCTTCTCCCGATATCCGAACTCCTAATATCTCCCTGGATAATCAACGGTCCATATTTCTCCTTTGATCAATGGTTGTGATCAAATATCGATTTCGCGATTCGTGAGTTCTTATAAATCTGCCTTTTGACTTCTCTGAGTCACGATTCAATGAAATGTTGATCTCTCACCATGTGTCCCCTTGACAATGGACAGTTCTGATGATTTCAGAACTTCATAAGTTCGATTCTCCTGTACACTTTCAAAGATTTAATGTTAGTGCACTTTACCTTGATCGAACGACTACGATCCTTAGGCGCATAGATTGGATGAATGAGATCCTTTCTTTGTGTTCTGATCGAACGACTGAGATATTTTCTCTGGCACTCAGTTCGAACGGTTGAGATCTTTTCCACTGTGCTCACTTCTCGTTGTCCGGATGCTGATCGGATGGCCCATATATTTTCCCCGAAGCTTACGTTTTCTGCTAACTTAGAATATTTTCGAAAGATTTAAAGTTTTTGACCTTTATCCTTCCTAGGAGTTCGTTTCTTGGGTCTCGTTCGCACTTATTGGAAAGTGTTGTCCCTCATGAGCTTGATCTCCTCAAAGATTTCGATATCCCAAGCACTTCTTGATTTTTTGAGAAATTCATCAAACTCAGATCCAAAGATTCTTGAAAATAATTATTTCCCGCCTTCCTGGTGTTCCTTTGTTCTTGTACTTCGACTTCTTTATGGAGTCGCTTAGACTCTTCGTTGAATTCCATACCTGTGCACTCTTTGCAAAAGATCTTTACACAATATTTGAGTCTTTGCGATGACTGTGCACACCTTGTGACAATCGATTTACACTTCCTGTAAAGAAACCTTATGATGTTCCTCCTGAGCTTACGAGTCGAGACAGACTCGTTCAACGCATTCCTTGCAGACTGTGTGCACACCTTGCATCGGCTCACAAGGAAAAGTGATTTAAATTTTATGCAAGCATTTCAAAGATATACACACCTGTAATAAGATTCATGTATTCTTGAACAAACACAATAACAGGGAAATTACAAACAACAACATCTTCACACATTGGATCAATTTTCCTCTGTTATCTTCATTCAAAATCAAGAAAATGGTTACAGTAAAATTCAAACAACAATCACTGCTCTGAGATTCCTACTTGCTCGCAACTATTGTAACCCTTCTTTAGGGTGTACAAAACCTCTCTTTATACAAAAGAAACAAATTGATTGCTACCTAATTGTGGTTACAGGGAGACTAGGGTTAAATTCCCAGGTCATGTGTGCTCATTCTGTCTACGCGCGTGATCTTTCCTTTTATTGTTTTCTATCAAATTCAAAAGATTTGCAGTGTTGGCTATTATTCGAGACTCCGGATTGGTCCTCGGGAGTTGAGTTGTCCTGCCATGTGAACTTGCTGACGATGCTCCTGCATCAAAAATCCTATTGAAGAACCATAACTCTCTACACCTTCAGAGGATTTTGTATGCCTTGAAGATTACAATATGTTTGGAGTATACATTGAATGAGAAGAAGAAAGAGGACCTACAGGAGGAGAAGAGCATGAATCTGAAGAAAGAAAAGAAGGAATAGGTACATCAATTATTGAGAATGAATTTGGATTTCCAATCTTAGATCCAATAGTTAGAGTCCAAATGAAGAATATATTGCCTTCAACACTACCCAACTTTCATGGTATGATGACCAAAGATCCAAAAAAATTCCTTATTGAATTTTATGTGTTATGTCACAGTTATGATTATTCTTTTGACGCTCAAAAATTGAAGTTGTTTCCACCTACACTTAAGCATGTTTCATTACGCTGCTTTATGGGATTGGGAACAAAAGCAATAAAAACATGGGATGAAATGAGGAAAACATTCCTTGAAAAATATAATGATTGTTTTACAAATCGAGCAATGAGAGAGGAATTTTTTAAGATGAGAAAAAAAAAAGAAGAGAGCCTTGAAGATTATTTAGAAAGATTTCATTATATTGTTAAAAGAGAAAAACAAAATCATCTAGAATTGGATACTTTGAAAGTCATTTTACTTGGGGGAATTAGAGATGAATGAATTGATGTATTCAATTTAATGGGTAAAGGAGATATTTCTCACCTAACTTATCCATAAATTATGTAAGCATATTTCTCAAGGAAAGTCCAAATATGGTAAGGGACCTAGGGATTCTATCTCTAGGGTCAATAAATCAACCATCGGTGGGGTAAGTAGAGCATAGATTGGCAATTTATTAGACAATTTTAAAACATACATTCTCAGTACTCTTGGTTCTCAATTAGACACATTTAAAATTAAGAAAAAGAAAGAGTTAGGGGATGCAACATTAACTATTTTTTTTATAAAATGTAAAAAGAGGCACCCTTTAAAAGAATAACATTGATATTTTTGGTATATGTGCAAATAATCATGCTACAAAAAAATTCCCATATCTACTTGGACTCAAAAAATCCTACCAAGAAACTCAAGGAGCTACAGAACAGTTATGTTTTGTTGCACAAAAGAGACCTTGGCAGCCTAGGAATCCAGGTGTATCTCAAGACCCCTCTCAACAATTTAATCCTTATTTTTCTTTACAATACCCCCAACAGAATTAGACCATTCATATGCCTTGGCAAGCATGGGCACCACAACAATTCCAAAACCAACCTTGGAAACA
The DNA here is from genome assembly GCA_010110895.2 of Picea sitchensis. Lineage (NCBI taxonomy): Eukaryota > Viridiplantae > Streptophyta > Pinopsida > Pinales > Pinaceae > Picea > Picea sitchensis. The sequence continues at coordinate 11,758 of SNQJ01S0191073.1, read as the reverse complement.
AGGTTGGAAAGGATCTTCCTATGGAACCATGCCTACCTAGCCTTATCCCGTGCATCAACAATACACCCAATTCCCTACACAAAACCAATATCCCCCACAAGCTCAACTATTGTATTCAATTGAAGCACAAAAACCACAAATTTCACAACCATCATGGCTTCAATTACCATCAACCCAACCTCCAATACCAACCCAACTACCTACACAACCCGTTGCTAATGCCAATAATAAATTAGCACAACCCACTTACAATGTTGAGCTGCAAAAGTTTCCCACTTATATGATTACTTCTCTTGGTGTAAATGATATTCATCTTAGATTAGAAAAATTATTGCATCAATATGCACATATTATTGTTGAAGAACCTATAGAGGAGGAAACTCCTAAGAAAATAAGAAACAATGATGGTACTAATCCAATAAATCAAACTCAGAAATCTATTTCTCCACATTTTCCATAAAGATTGGCATTAGAAAAGCAAATCATTAAACCAAGATATGATTTATTAGATGAGTTAAAAATTGTTTGTATAAAAATTTCATTATTACAAGCAATCAAATACATTCCAATTTATGCTAATACAATAAAGGAATTATGTATCAAGAAATCAGGAAGGAAAAATAAAGACCCACAAACAATGCAAGTAAATGGTAAATTAGCAGATCTTATGTCGAGTAAAATCTATATGTAAAAATATGTTGATCTTAGTAGTCCCATTGTAAAAATACACATCAATATTGTTTCAATCACAAACACATTAATATATCTAGGAGAAATAATCAATGTAATGACAAAATATACCATGGATAAATTGCAATTGTCTAATCTCCGTAATACACCCACATTTTTACAATTAATTGATAGATCAACAATAACACCAGAAGGTGTATTGGATGATATAATAGTCTCCTTGGATTCTTGGGAGTTCCCTATGAATTTCATGGTTTTACAGTTGAAATCTAACTTAGGGGGTCACCCATTAATATTAGGGAGACCTTGGTTAGCTACAACTGAATGTTTCATCAGTTGTAGATCAAGGAATATGGCAATTGAACATGGCGATTCAGTAAAGAAATTTAATCTATATCCATGAGATAAGGCTTTAACTAAATCTGAATTTACACAATTCTTTCAAGATACAAATGACAATGAGGAAGTGGTACAACCTATTTTAATTTTGGTCAAATTGTGAATTTTAAGAATGATATCGAGGAAAATCAAATCATCAATCTTATTAATAATTATGACTTTACTCAATATCATGGGGGGAAATACACTTTTGATCATAGATATATCTTGGATAAGGACTTTCAGTAAAGTTGTACTATGGATACTTTATCAACAATCTCAAAATCAATGTCCCCTGATGCATACACATCATGATCAAGTAATGAAGTTAATGAATTTTTTCAAGGAAAAAATTTAAATATCAATTTTAAACTTGACTGAATTCAAAAAGAGCAATTAATTAAGAAATTGCAAAAACATTCCAGGGAATTCGCATGGGAATACACTAATGTGTGTGGAATCCACCATAATAGATTTATTCATCATATTTACATATAGGATAATTCCAAGCCTTTCAATCAACCCCAACAACGAATGAATCCACTCTTGAAAGAAATTTGGAAAAGATGAGTTGCAAAAATTACTCAATGTTAATTTTATATATCCAATTTATGACAGACAATGGGTATCTCTACTAGTTATTGTTCCTAAGAAAAATGGAAAATGGTGTGTTTGTGTGGACTATAGGGAATTAAATAAAGAAACTTTGAAATATCACTTTCCCCTACCTTTTATAGATTAGGTCCTAGATACATTAGCAGGTAAAATCTACTTTTCCTTTTTGGATGGATTTAGTGGTTATAACCAAATACAAGTAGCTGCAGAGGATCGGGACAAAACAACATTCACATTTCCTTGGGGAACATACACTTACAAAGTAATTCCTTTTGGTTTGTGTAATTCACCTGCAACATTTCAACGTGCTATACTAAGTATACTTTCTGACCTTATCCATGATTGTGTAGAAGTGTATATGGACGATTTCATTGTTTATGGAAATAATTTCAAAGAAGCACTAGAAAATTTAGAAAAAGTTTTACTTAGATGCCACGAAACTAATTTGGCATTAATTCATGAGAAACGTTACATGTTACTAACCAAGGGGATTGTTTTGGGCCACTATGTGTCTTTTTTGGGTATAAAAGTGATCTAGCAAAGATAGAAGTCATTTCCAATCTCCCAGTACCCAAAACACAAAAAGATGTCAAAAAAAATTTAGGCCATGCTGGTTACTATAGACGATTCATTGAAAATTTTACAAATATTACATCTCGATTTTTCAAACTTTTTCCTAAATATAATGAATTTTTCTGGAACATTCCTTGTCAAACTTCTTTTGAAACTCTGAAAGAGAAATTTTTTGTGGCCTTTGTTTTAAGAGGACCAAACTGGTCCCTTCCATTCTATATGTCTAAATATGCCTCTTACACGGATTTAGGAGCGGTACTAGGTCAAAAGGAAAATCAATTATCTTATGCCATCTATTTTGTGAGTAAGAAATTAACACCTCCTAAGTTGAATTATACAATTACTAAAAAAGAGTTCTTTGTAGTAGTTCATGCCATCAATAAATTTAGGCACTACATTACAAGATGTGAAGTCTTCATCCACATTGACCACTCAGCTATTAGGTACTTAATGAATAAACAAATTACTAATGGAAAGGTTACCAGGAAGTTTCTTTTACTACAATAATTTATTATCACTATACTGGATAGGCCTGGTAAGGAAAATGTTGTAGCATATTTCCTTTATATGGTTCATAATGAAGGTGAATTAGTTCATGTTAATGATAATTTCCTTGATGAGAATATTTTTGCAATATCTACTAAAAATCCTTGGTTTGTAGATATTTCTAATTATCTATCTACAGGATAATTACCTCAACATATTTCTACAAAGGAGAAGTAGAAGATCATTAGATACAGTGCCACTCACTCATGGATTGATGGAGAACTCTTTCGTATTGGACCTAATCTTATCATTCAAAAGTGTGTATGAGAAGGTGAAGTGTATGACATATTGAAGGCATGCCATGATGAACCATGTGGAGTACATTTTGTTTACAGAAGAATCACATCTAAATTCCTTTGTTTAGGGTATTATTGGGCTACTCTTCATAGAGCTGCCAAGAAATATGTTAGAAGATGTGATCATTTCCAATGGATGGGAAAACCAGTACAAGTAGACGAGATGCCTCTACAACCTCAGGTATTGATATAACCATTTGAAAAATGGGCCTTGGATTTTGTAGGACCTATTTTTTCCAATGTCTAGAAAGAAAAAGTATATTTTGGTATGTAATGATTATGTCAATAAATGGGTAGAAGCCAAACCTATTTTACATGCTAATGAACAATCTATTGTAGATTTTTCATTTGAGGATGTATTTACTTGTTTTGGTGTCCCAAGAGAAATTGTGACAGATAACGGTAGCCAATTCACTTTAAATGTTGTCCAGAAGATCATATAACAATACAGATCAAGCATCAGATTTCATCCCCCTACCATCCACAAGCTAATGCGCAGGTGGAATCCACAAATAAAGTTCTTGACCAAAAAATTTCAGTTACATCACTGAGATTGAGAAGATAGGCTTCCTAAGGCACTTTAAGCTTATCGGACCACATGGAGAAACACTACTGGGCATACACCATATGAGCTTGTGTATGGGAAGCAATTTCATAACAACAACCAAGCTTGGGTTAGATATTTCAGACGCACAATAGAAGAGCTTGTTACAATTAAATTAATTGGATGAGATACAACAAGATGTAGTTCAATGAACTACCATCATACAACAAAAAAGAATGAGATGGAATGACAAATTCATCGGGAAAAACAAGTTCAAACTAGGTGATTGGGTTCTCTTATTTGATTCTATATTTAAAAAATTTAAAGGAAAGATCAGTACCTTTTGGTTAGGGGCATATGAGATAGATGTAGTCTTTGACAATGGATCAGTCAAAATTATAACCATTGATGAAGAAGGAATTTCATTTCTAGTAAATGGGAACAGATTAAGGTTATATCAAAAGCCTACTAATAGAGAAGAATGTGCTCATAACTTGCTTCAACAATCAGAGATGGAGATAGTGAGAATGGGAAGTTCTTCCTCTACTCTTGTCTCGGGATGATTCTTTTACTGTTCTAAAAGAATAAAAAGAAAATAATAATTCTTTTTTTGTTCTAAAATAATAATAATAATACAATATATATATATATATATAGTAAAAAGTAAGGAAAAACTAAGCACAGTTTGTGAAAATCAGTTTACTGGCGTAGTTGTGCAAGAATTTTGTTTGAAAACCAGAAATAGTGGGAAGAATTCTCAAAAATTCTTCAGATAAATAAGAAAGGCATCTTCAACTCTTGTTTCATCATTTCTTTTAGCGCCTGAAGTTTTAGCAATAAGTCATTTGGAAGCCTGCAGAGATTTTTTAAGTTTAATAGATTAATAGTCAAGGAAAATTCTTTTTTAAGTTTAATAGTTTTGTTGTTTTAAATATTTTCATGAAATAAGTTTAGCGACAGTGATCATATTTATTTAGTCTCAGATTTTCATCATCATGGCAGGAAATATCATTTTATTGGGCACTACAATTCATGATCTTAGAATTACGAGTAAAAAATGTTTTAGTTTCTTTGATTGCATACTTTTTCTGCAACCATAGGCACTTCCTACAGCTATCGAAAGTTGCATGTAGCCGTTCTTTAAGCAATTATGAGATAATAATTCATCTGCATCATCTTTCCAGTTTGAGAATAACTTGAGTTGTGAATTTTATGCAACTTTTCATAAAATTCAAAATTCATTTGCAACAGTTTTTCTTTAGTAGAATCTCCACATCAACTTCTTCAGCAAAAATCTCATAAACATCTTCCGTTTTTCCTCATAAACATCTTCAATTTTCATCATCAGTGTCTTCAGACTCTTCATATCATTCAACAATGTTTCTAGGGAATATAGTAGAAACTCAGTTACAATATCAACTCTGTTTTGAGTTTTTAGCTATAGGTAAAAGCAACCAGGTAATAACGTTTTAAACTATTTTGCATTAGAAGTTCTGAAATTGTGCAAGGGAACTGGACAAAGTTTAAATTCTATAGCTATTGATTATGTTTTTTATGCTATCTTTCTACCTTACCATTCTTATCCTAATTTTATCCTTCCATTTCATATCCAATTTGTATCATAATTACAAATTGATATTGAAAATCATGCGAAATCATTATAAATGCATGTCGAAAATCCCATTTTCGACATGCATTATTAAAAACTAGCATTCGATGGATGCCAAAATACGATTTGATTTATTGATAGTGTTTTCATATCTGCCAAGGATTCCTTCGAATACGACATGATTGTTTCATAATTCGAAATATGAATTTCATTATTACCAAACCATCATCTGAAGCTTTCCTCATACGAAATTTGTAAACCGTCATTCTCGTTTTTCATCCTTTCCATCTATGTGACAAAGAGTAATTTGAAGTCCCACATTTTTTCCAATATTTCATAATGGGAAATGTATTGTGATATGAACCAACTAGCACATATATTTTTGAGGCATATCCTAAATGTCATAAGTGTTTCAGGAAGGCAGGATGGCTTCCATTTTTACAAAAATTCCAAGGGTATGATGAACAGGTAACGAGAATGTTTGCAAAAGAATTTAATGCAAGGAAATATCAAATATGCAATATGGAGATGGAGATTGCAGAGGATTTTGTACCATGAGCCACAGAATTACCCATGGGTGGAAAGAAATGGTTTAAAAAACAAAAGATAAGTAGCAAGGTATGGAAGGAATTTCTAGTGAATCTATAGAAAGCAATCAATTGGAACAAGGGTATACCGGTATTTGTATTTAAAAATAAATGCCGAAGTACTTTGTTCATATTGCATAAATATTTTACATGTGAAGGTAGGTATGTCCTAGTCTTTTACTATGACCTTTTCTTATTGATGAATTTTGTCGAAGGGTATAAGCTAGATATGTCATTCTATTTTTTAAATAGTTTGAAGAAAATGGCATTGAATATTCAATGAAGTCCTAGAAATATGGAACGAATTTTATATCATTATGGGTTAGTTAAAATGTTAGTTGAGTTTAAGCTATACGAACAAAATGATACATGGGAGGATTTCTTATTATGAAATCACTTTGTCAAAAAGCCTTCTAAATAAGGAAGCTCAAAACTGAAAGGTTCGAAGGGGAAGAAGAATGAATCAGAAGATTCGGAAACAGAAGAAGAGAAGCTAGAGAAAGTCACGGGTTTCAGTCCTACAAAATCAAAAGGAAAAACAAAAGAGAAGGTCATAGATTCTGGTCCTATGAAATCAAAATACAAAACATAGGAAAAGGTCATAACTCTAACTTCAACAACAAAGAAACCCTAAGGTCTACCAAAAATAAGAATGATGGATCTCAAAGGGGAGATCGAAGGTGACAACAAAGACTCAAAGTCTCCAAAAATAGGCACAAGGGTTGGTGTTGTGTAGAGTAAAAAGAGGAAGATTGAAGTTACTATTTCTCGAGCAACGAGGAGTGCGACAAGGAATCTAAAAACAAAATTGGGAGAAAGAGACAATATTTAGGACCCACCAGTGAATGAGTTGGAAGAATCCAATAAGGAGCATTCAAGAAATGTTTCAGTTGAAGAAACCCCAGAAGAGACCAACACACGACAAAGGACTAGGTTTTCTCTCGCTCTGTCAGTGAAACCAGGTAATATAGACTTTGATTCAGCTACATATTTTCATGAATCCTTTAGTATGGAAGTTGAAAAATTTACAAATGATGAGGATAAGGAAGAAAATGTTCCAGATCCTCCTTCCTCCTCATAAAGGAACAACAGCAAGGAAAAACAATTAGAAGATAAAATTGAGGAGATGGAAGTTTTGGAAAGGCATGTTAAAGAAGAAAATAGACTTTTGAAGAAGATTTTAGCCAAGATACATAAAAAGATAGAGGCCTTTGACAATGAGAGGAAAGTACTGATTAAAGAAGCAAAAAAGTGGTATGGGATCATTCAACAAGAGAGACTTTGAATCCAAAGGATGAAAAATGAAATCAAAGAATTAAAGAAAAAGGAACGTGCATCCTCATCATGGTTAGAGCCCTCCGAGCAACTGTGATAGAGTAGGGGTAAGATATAATTTTGAATTTTTTAAATTTTTGGAGGGATAAAGTATTTTTTTTGCATGAGGACATGCAACACCTTCCATGTGGGGGAGTGTTGGGTTCTCCGAATTCACTCTTTTTGTCACTCTTCCTTCCATAAAACCTTCCTTCATAAACACAAATTTATCATATTCCACCCTTTTTCCATGATATCATTACCTAGCTACAAGATCAATGCTTGGAAGATCACTTGAGGTAAAATGTTCATCCTTAAGAATAATTTCATTCTTCTTATGCAATTTGGTTTAATAGTTGTCATTATATTAGTTGTTATAGAATATTTGATTCTGTAGCTACTGAAATTTATACCTTTCAGATACTACAGATTGTTTTTGTAGTATATTTGGTATTTCATAAGGTTGGGCGTGCACCAGGATCAAACCGCGACTATAGAGAGATACCAAATCAATCCCTCCAGCTCATCCACCTATCATATTATATTGAAGATCCTCTAGATCAGTGTTCTAGGAAATTCAACGCTCCAATCAGTGTGTACAAGTGGAAAAAGTGTGTCAGTCCAATTCCATCAGATTGGTCCACGAGAAGAATGAGATCCCATTTGAGAAATTCATGCATCTTGACATGAATTTGTCAACTACGTGGATAACCCAAGAAGTCTCTACATATCCATCATATCCATCATATCCAATCTATTTATCACATATGTAATTTTTTAGATATAAGTTGTGAAAAATCTGAGTCATGTGGATCTGTCTGATCTCATCTTATTGTATACATATATAGCATTAGACTTTGATAAACAAATGTTTCTTAATGTTGATGAATTATAATCGAATTTCCAAGTAATACAAAGAAGTTGATTCCTATATCTCTAATTTGAATCGATGTGTTGAGTTTATTATTTTCTAAGTCGTATACGAGTTTCTTCAAGTAGCGTTCTTTGAATCAAGAGGCCCCCCTAAGGACAATTTACATTTCATGTTGTGGGATTTGCATTTACATTTGTGTGGTTTGTTTACATTTCAAGTCATGTGATTCATTTATAACATTTCTCGCTGTGTGATTTACAATTCAATCTCTTTTATTTTCTACAACTAATGTATTTTTGTTCTATTGCACGTGTTAGACTAATACACATATATTAGTAGTTGAATAATTAATTGTTCTTTCGAATCTAACAAATTTCAATAATGTGATTAAAAATTCAGTAGACTCATAATCTCATATAATCAAAATACATCATGTGTTTAGGTTTTAAATAAGTTATTTCCTACATCTTAATTTGCATACTCTATTTTTCTGCAGCTAACAAAAACTTTGTTTCTGTAGCAACATAAAGCAGTTATATTTCTACAACAACAACCATTTAGGTTCGGACTAGTCCCTGCATATATGTTGCCTTGTAATTCATCATTTTACGTTCCCCTGGTCAATAATTCAATGTAACTGAGTTCAGCCAATTGGACTGACTGACACAATGTAACCTGGAAAAAAAATCCTATATACAAGGAGACATTCGTGCATGCAAGTGAATCAAGGAATTTTTTAGAAGTTGAGACTATATATAAAGAAACCTTAACTTATCTGATTGAATCAATAAATTTTTAGAAGTTTAAATTGTTGATAAAGCAACCTCAAAAAGAGGGATCAAACTAAAAATCAAAGTGTCATTACTGATGAAGTCTTATCATTGAAAGAGATTTTAAAAATTGAGTTCAAGAAAAAATTTAGCAATAAATTAACATCTACAGATTTAGTGATGGTTGATGTACCATTGATCACCATTGATGAAGCCATATGTCATTCAAAGGATGTTGTCACACCAATAAATACAAAAATATAAAATATTGAAATGATGACATAAGTAAATCATGACAAGATTAAACCAAATATTAAGAATAATCAACTTATCAGGGTACCATATCGACACTCAATTCAAAAAATTATTAGTGTGCAAGAATCAACATACCAATATCCCAAGTTACCTAACCAGATTCAATCATGTACTTACGTATCAAATCCAAAATATTATCATCACAAAGATCCAAAAAGAATCCACCTTGAATGGATTGATCTTTTTTCCATGTGACAATATTGTTCAAGGCTTTGAACATCATATCACCTTATGTTCTCAACCTTATCAAATGAGAAAAAGTTATAAGAAGGCGGTTCATTATACCAGAAGAAGGTTTCCTAACCCATGCTTTGAGGACAAATCATTTCTAAGGGGGGAACACTTGTAATATACCTAAGGTATATTAGATCTATTACCATAATGTAATAAATAAATATCATGTAATAATGGTCATAAGACAATTATTATGTAATGTAGTCATTAATATGTTATAATGATAAGTCATACATTTTTCCAAAAACATGACTTATCACCCCCTATATGTATTTATATGCATGTCCATTGTATCTCAAGAACATGTCAATTAATAATCAATGATAATTATTTATCCTTGAGGAATATATGGATTTGTCCTTGCATAACGGAGGCTCAAGTGAAGTGACCAATAGGTTCACTCTAGATTATTACCTATAATGGGAAGCTAAATATATGAGGAACTTCTTATATTAATTTAAATCTATTTGATGTAATGATTATTTCAAATTTTGGTTGATATATAGAGATATGAATCATAATATTTGTATACTTATGTTTAATAAAGAGGTGCACTTGGGGGTCATAACACCTTAGGAGCACCATGGGGAAAATGAACTAATAAGAGGGGGAGTAGGGAGAGTCATAAAATATAATATTTTATTGGAATCCTAAGTGTCTTTATCCAATGTTTTATGTTCCCTTGTCATATGTGTCGTATGCTTATTATTCCAATCTTTATGTGTTGGCACATATGGTTCATGCAATCCTTACTAAGGAATCGCTAACCTGTGAGAAAAATAATTATTTTCATTCATTCTATGATGGTTGAAAAATGATTGGGGGGGATGTTGGTATATAACTTGGTGCTAGATTATGCATGTTGCTAATATAGATATGTTGTTTCCATGTATGTATGAGGAAACCCTGACTGAGAATATGTGTAATTACTACAATTAATATTTCTTGGTTCCTAGCATTAGATATTTCATGGACAACTTGTGTTGGATTATTATAGGGAAGTCGGATATTCTGAGGGATGTCTAGTAGTGAAAGGGATCTCATTCCTTATGTTGTGCAACGTTGAGGGTGAAAGTGAGGTTGGTAAGTGGGACTATTGTTATAAATATGGGTTGAAAGGTAATTTCCCTAGTTGTAATAATCAGGAATTGGGATAAGTGTGGAAAACCATAGCCATAGAAAGTAAAATTTTCCTTGTTATTTCATTTCCTGGAATGGGGGTGGAACCTACTCAAGTTAGTGCCTATGTCTGGGAGGTAAAACACCATGGATTTATTTTCCTAAGTGCACTCTTCTATCAACAAGTAAATTGTCATGTATTGGCATATGTTGATATCCAGTGTTGATGTTATTGCTACAAATGAGAAATATGTGTTTATTTGCTGAACATACAAAGGTGGGAATGATGCATTGGCTCAAGAGTACAATATGGACTGCTTGGAAAAGGTTTATATGCAAATTTAAATGGCATTTGCAACCATTATTGGTAATACAAAAGGCTTAATTGTGCCTCTGTTATGTATGTTAATACCCATCTATGTGAAATAGATGTAATGGACTTTGTGGGTATCCTCAAATCACTGAGAATATGGATGTAACATAATTAATTTGTATGGGAAATGACTATGTGTACAAGTTATAGTGTAATTACCATGCATAAATTGTTATCAATCAATGTATGAGCATAAATGATGAATTATATTTTCAAATCACTAAATGAATTCACGAATGTTTGATGAATTTTCATGGGCAATGTTAATTATGTTGCTATATATATAATTTCCTATTATTTCCATGTAAGAATGTGAGTTACAACATAATTAGGTGACTAGGTAAATGATAGGCAATGTCAAACAAAATTCTTACGTGGGATGATTATCAAAAGAGAACCTAGTAAGGACCAAGAAGGTGCATTAAATGTAAAAGCAATGAATGAAATAGTTGACAATCTATTGGTGTAGTATCCCTATGCAAGATAATTTTGTAGTGAAGTAGATTTTAAGTTTTAAACCATTGCAAGTGAAGCAATGCATATAGATTCTTAAGAAAAATAGGAAGAGAAACAACGACACACACATAGTACACAAAGATTTACCTTGGAAATCCTTGACTAGGAAAACCAACCTAACTTATTTAGTGTATTAACTTAATCATTCACAATGCAACATTTAGGCATTATGCGACATCCAAAACCCTAATCTGTCATTAACTAGGATTAAATTAAAAAAGTTGAAAAAGCACAAAAACAAAAATGGATGAGTGCATAGTGCACATGCTATAGCTAATGCTTCATGCATAAATGCACAATTTACATGAAAAGAATAGAACACATCTCCAACATGGGTAAGTTGACAAATGGAAATAAAGAATGGGTTGGGGATTCCCTTTTAGCATAGTTTGAAGAGTGTTACAA
>SNQJ01S0191072.1:22686-36376 GCA_010110895.2 Picea sitchensis | reverse complement strand
GTTTTGGGTAGTATCAGTTGTATTCTCTTTGAGTCGATATTTGGAGGATCTATCGGTTTGACCTATGTTGGTTTTTCCGCAACAAAAAGGGATTTGGTAAAATCCTAGGCCTAACATCGGTCAAATTTGTCTTTAGTTGTCCTAAAGAGTTGTTTAAGGGTTTTATAGGGTTTGAAAATAGTTTTGATGTTCTTCTTTGTAACACCCTTATTTCCCCCAACTTGTAATTAATCATTAATTATGATTACCATGCTATGGCATGTGAACAATGTAAATTTATTATTGTTTAGATTTCCAATGATTGACTGTGAAGGTGAAGCCTTGAAGTATTGGCCATGATATCACTAGAGGAAAGAGTGAGGAAATAGTAGAGAGGCTTCATTATGTCAAAATGACCCAAATTATCCTTGCTGAAATAATAAGCCTCATCCTGATCCCAAGGAAAAATCAGTTAATGAAAGAAGAACTGGTGGTTGAACAATCAACTACCCCCATGAATGGAAGCATGGAGAGTCTGGCTAAGGATACCCTCAACCCGAAGTACCACAGAGTGCAGTTTTCCTGTAGGCCCAGACTGACCCAAGTTTCTTCTAACAAAAGGAACAGGACACGTCCAAAACCATCCTGGGGAGGAAAAAAAGGAATGCAAGAATACACACGAATGCAAAGAAGAAAGAGACACACCAGGGAGGGAATGTGCAACCTGGATATGCAGAGAGAAAGAGGAGGAGCACATGAGGCTCTCCAGCTAAGAAGAAGAATAGAAGGATTTAAGTCATTCTGGTTAAAAGGAAAGAACAAGAGAAAGGATCTCAGGGAATTTGCATAAAATAGGGCCTGAGTAGAAGATCGCGAGCTTGATGTTGAGGGAGAATCTGATAAACCTCGTAGAGGTTGTACATCTAAGAAACTACAAAGGTTCCCTAGTGATATCATGGCTTCGCACGGGGGTGGCCAGAGTGCTAAGAATGAATGCCTCTGAGCCTATGGTTGGGTGGAAAGGTGAACACCCATATTCAGTTGGTTGGTGATCGACTATAATAGATAAGTATTTCCTTTACCCTGGGTACTTGGATTGAAATGCATGATTTGAATGTCTATAATTGTGATTAATTGTGCCTCACGTGAAATTAATGGTTATAATGTTTATTGCTCTTCTGTAAGTCATTTCATTTGAATGGGTGTAAGGTGACAAGTTTGGCCTCTAGGTTGGTTCGAAAATACCTCTTCATGTTTTACAACTTAAGCTTTGTGAATTGGAGGGCTCTCCCTTCAAACCAATTATCCAAGAGACCACGGGCTCATGCCCACGGCCTTAACCAAATCTTGGCTAAAAGTTAAAGAGTGTAGCCTCTAGATCTTGACAAAGTTCCATAGGACCAGGTCCATGGAACCCTTCGCTACACTCAAAAAGGAGCTAAGTTGTTTGGGAGTCCATAGCTCTAGGGCGAATGAACACTGCAACGTCCAAATGCGTCGAAGGTGACCTTTCAGACCGGCAACTTGACGGATGACCAGTGGTTGGAGGTCAATTACCCGTAATCGTGATATTTGTCCCCTTGCTAAACCCCAATCATCTTCTCAATCACGAAAATGTGAGATGTAGATCTAAGGGTATTTGGGATCTCCCCTGACAGTTGCATCTAGGTCATGGTCAGCCTGATGTTGACCACTTCAGGAGAACAAAGGTGTTATAACACCAAAAACCCCAAATGCCAAATTCGTGAAGTAATGTGGGTTGTCGATCTAAGAATCCTTCAGGACCCCTCTCGATCATTTAATCATAGGGACATGCATGTCACGTCGAAAGCACGTGGGGATCCACGTGTCGAGAAATAGTGATGTCTTGTGTGGTGGCCTCATGACATAGTAAAGAGATGTCGAAGACTTGAGCTATGTGCCATGCATTTTGCCTATGTGTTTTAGGTTGATAGGTGTCCTAGGAGTGGCATATTACTAATACCAAGGGGCCTTTGAGCTAGAGTTGTGATCCATTGATCATGGGAGTCCATTGAAAACTTCTCCCAACCGTCTGCTCAACTAGTAGAAGGATAGCATGTAGCACTCTAGTGAAGTCCTACTCCAGTAGAGAAATGACATTAAACAGTCAGAACCTTCGAATGTATAACTAGCGAAGTAATGCAAACCTTCAATCCGAGGATGCTTCGAGATCTCCCTCAATCGTTGGATCTAGACTGTGGTCAGTCCAGTGTCGACCTACTCCGGGGGAAAAAGAGTGTCAAATGGGTGGAACCCCTGAACGCCTAAGTCGCGAAGCAATGGAGGTCGTGTATCTGGGAACCTATGTAGACCTATCTCAACCGTGGGATATAAGGGGCATTGGAAGGTTGTCAGTCTGGAGTGACATGGCATGCTGACATCACCCAGGGTGATGTGGAGCCATGTTTGATGTGCCATGTGTCACCTTCATTCGTATTTTCGCAGACCCTATGTACCAATTAAAATTTTACATGTGTCATCCATTAATGGGGTCGTGTGCCATATCTGCCTTGTCGCGTGTCATCCCCCTTGGCACATACTCGCTTGGCCTAATAGCGGGTGGAGTAATCAGGACCCACCTATCCCTTCCTTTGCACTTAATGTGCCATCGCGTGTAAGGGTGGACCACTCGGGAGTCCGAGACTTGGGAACTCCGGGGGTTTGGGGTGTAGTATCTTAGATAAGTCGAAAAGGTCTAAGGCCGAAGCCATGTGGCAAGATTTTGGGGTCCTTCGGGAGTTCTGGATTTCGAGTCTCCAGAGGATATGCGCGTAGAAAGAAAAAGGGGTGTAACCTTGTATTTTAAACGAGGACGTAGTTTCGTCGATGGATTTTGTTGAAATAATGTAACTAAAAAGTGTATTCTAATTATTATTGTTGTATTATTCATTAGATCAATCCCCTATTGCAAATTGATCATGTCGGCTATTGTAAAAGACCAAATCCCTTTTTGTGGATTGGTCAAAACATAATTGTAATAGGCAGAATAAGAAGTCATCCCCAGAATATATTAAAAGAGCTCCAGAATATATTAAAGGTGGTTATAACCACCTAGAATAAGAAGTCGGCCCTGCCAGTGAAGAGACACCTCCGTCCACACGTGCCAGAGTTGTATAAATAAGGAGGCTAGCACCTCATTTAGATACACATTCACTTGTTCATTGAGAAGCAAGTTTCGGAGCTGCAGTTATTAGAAGAGAGAGAGAGAGAGAGAGAGAGAGAGAGAGGCGCATTCTTGGGAGAGGACTTTTTGTATTTGTTTGAGTTATCTCTTGGCATTATATTGGCTATCTATAATAAGGAAGTTTTGTTGGGTTTTCTCCCCCATGAGGGTTTCCCAGGATAAATGATGTGAAGTTTTGTTGGGTTTTCTCCCCATGAGGGTTTCAGATAAATGATGTGGTTCCTTGTGATTGTGTATTTCAATGATCCCATCTTATGCTATTGTTATCTAGTGAAATGAAAAGAACTCTAATAATAGCTTAAAACCTTAAGATGGTATCGAGCTAAGCCGGGTGAGAGCATCTTTCACAAGAGAAAGTGAAACATCATTTTTGTTGATGAAGTATTCAGCCCTCAAAACCATATAGAAAAGTGCCCTTCCTCAAGGATCACTTTGTCATCCTCAACACAACTTTTCAAAGGGCTAGATCTCCTGGTAAGTGAAACCCTAGTTTCAAAAGTACCGTATAAATTAAAACCATAAGCACTAGTCCATAAATCTGCTGATCAAGTTTGAAGGGGTAAAGTTGGATTATAATTTGATCGCACTAACTTATCGGGCCACCACGCATATCCCCGATCAATTTCAAAATCAAGTTTGAAAAATTAGGCTTCATAAAAACCCTAAATTGCAGCCTCGTAACTGGCCAGATCACTGCAGCCAGATCGCTGCGCCAGTGACGAGTACCAGCCAAATACCCCTGAAGTTCTTAAGAGTTGGTGATCATTATCGATGCTACCAGATGGTTCCTCTACCTAAGTGTCATTTATGTATGTACCACACATGTTTAAACGGTTAATATTTAAAGAGTATTTGCAGGAAGCGATCTCTTGTTATAGATCTAGAAGGATATCAAGATCCAACATTTAGAGGAATAATGCAAACCTGTGTGATTATTCTAATAAGCATCTATTTGTTATACATTATTTTGATCGCTGTTGTGGTTAGCAGACCATCATTCAACCTTTGACTGCAACTGAGTCAAGGTATTAGATGGGATTAAAGTTGAGATCACAAAATTTATTCTCTAACCCAAACTTATGTCAAAATAGCATATTGTCTTAGTACGTAGCGACGTGTGCTGCTGGAAGAAAGACTCATTACATTGGAGTGAAGGAAATTTTGGAATAAAAGCAAGAACTCACCCTTGAGGACAAGGCTCTAGGTCTGATTAATCAAGTTGATAAGATTCAAAGGCACACATGACAATCTGACTACCCCTTTACAAGCAACCACTATAGTTGAGATAGCAAATTTTGTAAAGTATTATACTTGGTGCAGCACATGAGCATATAGATGTAAATACTTAATGTAATCATTTTCCCAATACAACTAACATTCCACTCATGAGAAACCCTGCGGTGTTAGTTCTAGGCTGGGTGGAGGAATGTTCGACGCCAAACAATCTAAGAGTGTTGACCTCTATTTCAGAGTGTATCTCAACTTTTGATCGCTGTTTCCAAACAAGTCGGGTGAATGATAGCCTCCCAAAGGAGCTATTGTGGATGATTTATTTGTGCTATTTGCTTTATCTATTATTATCAAAGGATATTATTCTTGGTTGTTGCCTTTGTTGACTTGTTTCAGGTCACATGTGATAAACCCGAGGAAGTTATATTGAAGGTTGTTGAAGGCAACATTATATGAGACATGAAGGCATTTCATGTACATGACCATATACACCTCATGCACCAAAGAAGATGAAGAAGAAGATCTCAGATTCGCAGAGTATCCATGAAGATTGATTGAAAGGAGCAAAAGGCCCCAAAGATGACCGAACATTACAATGGGAAGTTGACCGCTTAGCCCTCGACTTGGGTCTTTCATATTTAGACTTGGTATGCAACACCAAGCATAAATTCTCGGTGAAGAGTTGATGAAGCCTTGATCTCAAAGGACGATGAAGAGGACAAATCTCCAGATCGGAAGACGGATGTCATGAGTAGACTAGATCAGAATCTCAGAGACTCCTAGGAGATATGAAATCTCCAAGATGATTCGCTTGTTTCAGTGAAAAAAAGAACCCAAAGAAAGACTAGGATACTATTCCGAGAAGAGAAGTCAATATTGACTTCCAATATTGATCTATACAAATCAAACGGGTTGTGGATGTACAACCTAATGTATGTCCGTGAGGATTCCAACAAAAGCCAGAAGACTACTTAATTTGAGACAATAATTAAAGAAATAGTTCCAATATCTATGAAGACAAAAACCGCATCAACCATGATTCATATATAGTATAAGGAGATGCTAGGAGCAATCCCCATATTTAAAATTGAGTGGCAATTGCTGCAATTATACATTAGTTGGTCATGGAGACATGATCATGAATGGAAAGATAGGACAGAGTTACCCATGCGCTGAAGAAGAGCCATCTTCGTGACGCTATTGTTTCATTTAGTTTCATATGAAATTGTTGCCATGATAGAATAAGAGGAGTTACTCTCTGATTTTAGAATCCACAGTGAGAATGAAGAAGTCATCCTCAACCTCAAAGCAGTTGCAGATGCAGAGTCCCAGATTCTAGAAGGAATAATTGAAGAAAGAGTAGAGGACATAATCCAAGACAATGAGAGAGATAATGCCTCGCGTAAAAGCATATAGATTCAGCACATCTTTGTGCAGATTGAGTTGCAGCCGAGCAAGTGTATTAGATTGGCATAATGTAATGAGAAAATATTGATTTGAAGATTGAAGATAGAACACTCATGTCTTCATGTTGAAGAAGGATATGTATCGCATTAGCAAGTCCCGTAGAACTTGATATGACAAATCTGACAGCTTCAATGGAAGTTTGGGCTTTCACTAAGAGTAATGCTGATTCAACTTCTACTTCAAGATTACTATGAATGATGATGAGCCTGGTGTATTGTTGTTGTATGTGATGACTTATTCTTGATTAGAGAAGAGAATCTCATCACCGAATGCAAGAAGAAGCCTTCGTTGCGAATTTGAGATGAAAGACTTTGGGCTAATGCATTACTTCTTAAGTCTCGAGGTGGGCATGGCAGTAGGTCCGTATAGCACTTTCCAATCCAAGGAAGTATACTGGAATCCTCAAGAGATTCGACATGTTGGAGTGCAAGTCCATGAATACAATCACATGGAAACGGTTGAAGCTATTGGTCGACACTGGCCGTAATTGATTGATGCCACGCTATAGAGACAGATCATTGGATCATCGATGTACCTAACAAACACCACTGTGATATTTGTTTTTCTGGGAACACTTTGAGTCAGTTTCTAGTTGAACCTGGACATGTTCACTTAGTTGTTGCAAATCATATGATGAGGTACCTTAAGGACACATTAGATTGTGGTCTCAGCAATGATGGAGACTGTGATTTCATTGAGTGGGTACAATCGATTCGTGATTGGTTTGGAAGTGTCTATTACAGGAAGAGTAATTCGTGATGTTGTTTCCATGGGATCAGCCATGATCTTATGAAGAGCAGGAAGCAATCCAACATTTCTCCTCAAGACAATGAAGAAAATACATTGTTGTGTGCTCACAAATGCTGGGTTATATGGTTTCAGAAGTTATTGATAGGTCTATTCAACTTCCACAAATGAGCCAAATCACTTATCTCTATGTGACAACCGTGAGCTATATAAAATGACAGAGAATCATGTATTTCACATGACAAGTCAAAGCACATAGAGATCCGATATCATTACATCCGTGATTACAGCAAGTAGAGGAGCCATAAAGCTCCAATATGTTAGCACGGATGAACAAGTTGTCACAGGTTGACCAAGCCTCTATCTCGTAAAGTTTGAACACTTTTTGGAGATGTTTGGTATAGTTTGAAAGGAGCTCCCTTGAAAGGGGAGTAGTGTTGTGTTGAGATATGTCGGCCTAGAACTGTGCTTCCAGCTAGATTGTTGTGACGAACTGCCTTACATCAGTGATTCCAGCCTAATTGTTGTGGTGAGATATGCCTAGTACCGTGTAGTTTCCAACTTAATTGTTGTGATGTAAATCCAAATTTTAGATTGATGTGTTGAGATATGCCTAGTATTGTGCTTCCAAATTTTAATTGTTGTGACGTAAAGCCAAATAGATTGATGTTTTGAGATATGCCTAGCATTGTGCTTCCATCCAATTGTTGTGACGTGAAAGTCAGCCTATAGATTGTTGTGTTGGAGATATGCCTAGTGAATGCGGTTTTAATTTTTGTGACGTAAATCCAGCCTAGATTGTTGTGTTGAGATATGCCTAGTACCGTGCTTCCACTAACTTGTTGTGACGAAAAGCCAGCCTAGTACAAGGTTTTTCCAGCTTAATTTGTTGTGATGTAAAGCCATCTAGTATTGTGTTTCCATCTTAATTGTTGTCAGACGTAAAGATAGTCTAGTATTGTGATTCCAACAATTTTAATTGTTGTGTTGTGGATTCAAACTAATTGTTGTGGTGTTTTCCAAAATTAAGTGTTTAGATGATGCTACAGCCCCATGCCGCTACGATGTTGCCAGCCTTTTGTTGTGATATTGTTTCTTTGGATGTTGTATCACTTCTAGTTGTTATTGATGATGAGGATGTATTATTTTTATAATTAATCCACAAGCCGGACGCAGATGATGATGATGATGCTACTGTACCTCGAAATCCTTGCTGAAGATGATGATGATGATAATATTTCATCTTTAATGTTGAATATTATGATACTGCCACCTAACCCATGTTGTGCGTTGATGGATGCTCCGTTCTCCGGTGATGTGTTGATGATGAGAAAACTTTCGATGAATTATATAGATACCAAAGCTTAGTGTTCCAAGATGATATTGATGATGTTGTCCTCTCACCCACCCGATGTTGTTGATGATGTTGTCCTCTCCTCTCGCATGATGTTGTTTTCAGAATAATTCTTCTTGGTTAAGGGGGAGTGTTGAAATAATGTAACTCCAAAGTGTATTCTCATTATTGTTGTTGTATTATTAGATCAACTTCTATTGCATTGATCATGTCGGCTATTGTAAAGACCAAATCCCCTTTCGCGGATTAGTCAAAACATAATTGTGGTTAGGTAGAATAAGAAGTCGGCCCTGCATCATATTAAAGGGGCTCCAAAATATATTAAAGGTGTTTATAACCACTGTATCAAGAAGTCGGCCCCTGCATTATATTAAAGGCTCCAAAATATATTAAAGGTGGTTATAAACCCCCGCATCAAGAAGTCGGCCCCCGCCAGTTGAAGAGACACCTCTGTCCACTTGTGCCAAAGTTGTATAAATAAGTAGGCTAGTGCCTCATTTAGATAGACACTCACTTGAACTATTGGAGAAGCAAGTTCTTGAGCCACAATGATAAGAGAGAGAGAGAGAGAGAGAGGCTACCTTGGGAGAGGACTCTTTCTCGGTATTTGTTTGAGTTATTCTACATTGTATTCGTTATCTATAATAAGGAAGTTTTGTTGGTTTTCCCCATGAGGGTTTCAAGATAATGATGTGTCTCTTGTGATTGTGTATTTCTCAAAGGATCCTATATTATGTTATTGTTATCTAGTGAAATGCAAAGAATTATACACACAATTTCTTTAAACTCCATCAGATGAATCTGCGGATGAATCTCCACCAAAGATGCCAGTCATTAGGAAGCTCCAAGACTCGTGGAAACTTTGGGATGGTAACGAGACTACCCATGTAAGTACCCACATGTGGCCCTTGACCAATAATGCTTGATGATCTTTGGAAGGGCGTAACTTCAACTGCAGCCCTGACCGAGTCGGTAGTAGTTGTTAGATAGCTCTTGATGAGTATAAGAGAATAGAAATCTCATAAAGGGTATTCAAGATGATTAAGGAAAGAGGAATTTTTATGCCCCATCCCTAAAAGGGCACGCTAGGGCTGGCCAGGAAAAAAACACCTCTGCTGCTGGGCTATTTACCATGAAAGAGTCAAGGATTATATTTTCTTAGAAAATTTAAGGTGAGGGCACCTTGCCCTACTCCCAGGCAGCGTGAGTAGGATTCAAACATAGGCCTGGATGGGCCGGGGAACGATGATAAGACTAGTTTACCAAGGCTAAGATAAGCATGTCGAGAGAATTATTGTTGTATGGAAATTATCTGCATAAGTTCCATGAGGAGAAGAGTGCAGACAAAATTCAGTTGGATTTTACCCAACGAGATTGAATCATGCTGGTATGTGGAAAAGGAATCCTATCATCTCTTTTGGGAAATGATAGCCAACCCTACAAAAATGGAATTATGTCGAGGGCATAATTTCAATGCACGAAGATATGTTTAAATGTATATCACAAAGATAGAGCATGCATATGACATGCATATATACATATTATAGTCTGTCATTGAATGCAAAATATGGTGATCATATGGTTAGTGATGATCTGGCTATGGCATCATAAGTAAAAGGTTGATGATGTTGAGTACATGGTTCCTTATGAGGATAAGGTGGGATGATTAATGAAAATTTGATCCTAGATGTGGTAGAGGAAGTGTTGGGGCACTTCTAGTTGACCAATGGGCTAGGTTGACATGTAGAGGTGGATGGTAGCCATAAGGATATGGCTTGGCATACTTAGATAGCCATAAGAGGGATTTTAGGAAAATATTACCGTATAGAGATCTTTTTACCAAGAGTGAATTGAGGCATGAAGAAGAGTCTAGAAATGGGCATCCTACTACCTTGAGTGATGCAATAAATACCCATCAAAATTTTGAATTATGGAAGGTTTTACAATAGAAAGGAAAAGTGACCCTTGTTCGTTATTGCCATGTAGAGAGGGAAAATTCAGTATGAATTATAATCATGAGATTAGTCATATGAGTGACTGTAATTTGTCACTAAACAACACTAATATTAAAACTAAAACATCAATGAAATGAATGAAGTAAAGGTGCAAGCAATGAGCTTGCATGATGGATGTTTGGGCTATGTGTGTGTATGCTTGAGTGCATGATTTAATGCATTGTGGAGGGTTTCTTGACATGAACATTGATATTAAGACCGAATAGATATGAGTGATATTAAATATTCAAGTGATGCACATGGATGATGAAAGAATATATGTATATTAAAGGAACTATATGACTACCTGGATGAGTGAAATGTAAGGCAAGAATTGCACTTTCCTGGATTGAATGAATACCATGGCATGTTTGACTCATTCTAAAGAGTCATGAAAGTTGTTTTTGAATGATAGCTTAAGGGGAATGTGCCCATTCCCTCAGGAAAGGCTCAGATAAATAAACTAAAGAGTAAATGAGCAGGGATGGTCTGTTGTCAGGATAAAAGGAAACATGATTATGTCTTTGAGGACTGCATGAGAATGATTGAGAACAATCATGAGTTGAATGATTTAAAGTAAAGATGTATGTGAGCTATGAAATATACATATGGTAGCTACACATAGGCTTACGATTATGCATGTAGTTAAGTGGATCATGGATGTAAGTTAACAAAACAAGAAATATGTGTGAATAACACCAGATGCATAACAAATATGTAAAAGTTTATATTCCTTATGGAATATTTAGCAAACAATTGAAGCCAACTCAAGGTTGAGGCCATCAACAAGATAGTGATGGATATGCACAAGGAAGTTGCATGTCAGAGTTCTCAGAAGGAATTGTATAAAGACTTTGTCAGAGAACATAGTCACAACCTAATGATTGTTGAAATTAGGTATGATTGTAAGCATATATATATATATATATATATATCATGGATTACATTCTAAAGAAAAATTTATGAGTGGAACACTAACAAATGAATGTTGACCATTCTAATAATTGAATGGTAATGTGCAGAATGCACATGTTCATGATTCATTATGAAAAAAGGTTTGCTATTGGAGCATGTTGATGTATCCAATAGGTTAGGGTGAGATTAACCAGGGTTGTTCAAGGAAAAGAGTAGGAAGGTCCCAGCAGGGAGTAGATTGCATAAGCAAAGAAGGAGAAAAGGGGGAATATTTTTCTCACCCTAAAAAATCTGAACTGTTTAACAGAGTTGTAAGCCTTAGAAGAGCAGTTGTGTAAACAAGTACAGCCGGAAAAAGGAAAATAAATAAATAATTAAGTTTGAATGAATAGGCTTGATTAAGCCATGATAAGTAAGGGAAGTGAGGCCTTGGAAAAATAACTCAGTTGGACTGAAAGTCCAGGGCTATGTAGAAGGAGTTGGACAAGGGAAGAGTTCCTTGGCCCCTTCCTTGTTGTTTATTGTATTTCTATGGTACGAGAGATTGATTTACAAATGAAAGTAAATGTTCTGACATCATAGTGATGATAGTTGTATAACTGTAGAAACAAGTGAGAATTGTTTGTGTTTCACTCATGAAAACATTAAAGATAGTGTGATGAAGTGCATAAAGATATGTTAGGACATATCTGAAAATGTTTTATTGATTTGAATGATATGATACAAGCATTTTTATTTTACATGATGATTAATATATTTTTGATGTATGTCACGTATAGAAAGAAATTGGAGTTGTTGAGAAATACAGTTGCCAAAGATCGACAACCTCAAAGAGAGTACAACTATGAGAAGATTGTTGGTATAAGATTGTCGAAGGTACTTTAAAAGTCCATAAAGCACCATTGATGAGGTAATATCAGAGAGGGTGCTAGTAGCCAGAGAAAGCATAAAAATGTTCATACCTATGTGGAATAAAGTATGAAGTAATTTGGCAAGAATTCCTTTTGAAAAGAATTCATTATCTTAAATATATGCAGATACTTTTTGAGTGACTGTTGTATGCCATTGCTACCCAAGTAAGGTAAGATTTAGGAAAGAAGAATATGAATAATCGAGAGAGGAAGTTTTATGCCATTCAAGGATGAGTTATAATCCTTGTAAGAAAATTCATGAATGAGGATTACCATGGGTACAATGATCAATCTAGGGAGATTTGGAATAAAGGTGCTCATAGTTAGCACATTGAATGGAATGCATTGAAGAAATACATGTTTGCATAAGAGGGAAGACAATGGATTCCCATTAAGGAAGGAGGACCTTCCAATACTCTACTTAAATTGTATAGGTGTTAAGGAAAAGAGAATTTTGGGTGACCATGAGTGATTGGCACCCTAGTTACTAATGAAGGAAGAATTCATGGGTGCATTCAAAATAAATTTTTAGTTTCATATGTGTCGATTTAGGATCGTGATTATCCTGTAGCAGGTAGCATAGTCCTTCTGTAAGAGTGAATGAGAATGATTAAACCTATGGTGAAGAGGTTGGTTGAGCTCCAACATTCCATGGCAAGGTGCTTGTCATAAGTATGGAAAACTTGAGCCCAATGGAAGGGTACATCGGGTATGGATGTGGCCATAAAGATTTGGCACACTGATTAAGGTCAACTGATATTTGAGTTACATTTGGGAAAATTGGTATGTTGATAGGATGCATAGGTAAATAATGATATTTCCTTTTGCTTTGTACCCTTGAATAGATGAAAATGACTTGGACTGTTATTATGCATAGTGTTGAAAATATAATGTGCAGGAAAACTAACAATTTGTTTGGCCAAGGCATGTTGAAATTGCAGGAAGAAAAGGGTCTTGGATATGAAAGTGTTGTAAGCCCATAAGGAAGACCAATTGCATGCTAAGCTAAACTGCTATGGGAAGAAAGTCCCATACTTGTGAATCTGGTTCCTGTGTGGAACAGATCTGAAAATAAATGTGGAATTTGGAAATCTGTGGGTGACAGATTTGCAAGAAAATTATGAATTTGAAATTGATGATAATATCTCATAATTTTTGTATACATGTGATACAAGTGAGACGAAAAAGATATATCTAGGAAGGAAAAGTGAAGGTTGTCAAGCTAAAAAGCATTGAAAAGGATATTGTTGAGATACGAGAACCACGTGGTGAGCCATGATTGACCTAGAATATGTTGTGTTGTGGAAACATAGGCCAGAGGGACAATTCGACTGTAAGGCTCAATGAAGTCTTTAGAACTCTTCTTGTGCGAGAAAGCCTTGGCAAGGAAAGATGGATCGCTCGAGGAACTATATAGTAGAGAAGGGGATGTCTGCTCTTGGACCTGGGCTTGGAGGGTGAGTGACCACAAGGAAGAGGAGACATTTATAATTCTTATAAACTATTGATTGGGATAATGCACACAATGGGTATTTCCAGGAAAAACAATGAGCCAAGATAACAAGACAACCATGTGGATGCAAATCCATGAACTGCACAGATAAGTATTGTGCTATATTATGAAATGTTTCTTTTGATTTTTGCACAACAATAAAATGTTTCTGCATGAAATTGTGATTAATATGCTTGTTGTCCAAGATTATTGAAGGCAAGTGACGAAGGCCAAGAGTCTGGAAAGGACTTGTGTTAAGGTCCTAACCCGCACATAGGTAGATCAATGTATTCAGATGTAATAAAGGTCAATATTAATAAGGCCTTTCAATAAAATAGAATAAGGTGGATGTAAGAAGACCTAATAAAAGCTTCCGCTTCTAGAATGATCTTCCTC
>SNQJ01S0191071.1:0-18029 GCA_010110895.2 Picea sitchensis | reverse complement strand
GAATCTAACCCCTAGGTTGCTTCTAAGGGAGATATCACAACTGATGGAGCCATATCCTCAACTAATACCAAATATAACCAAGGTGGATGAGCCTCTCAAATCCTATAAATTGAGGCATTCTCATGGTGAACAGAGGAAGAAATAAGCAAAGCATTGTTATTCTAATCATGGATCTTTCGAGCAAGGGGTTGGACGAGGAGGACTTGGAGAGGTTGTTGCAACATCATCTGAAGATTGTAAGTGTCTTTTTAAAGTTCTCATCAATATAATTGGCATGTTTACTTCTAGTATGTGTTTACATGTACTTGTCTATGCTTGTTATTAATATTCATAGATATATTTATTTTGTCTAATCCATTAGAGTAGGATATAGTTGTTTGTCTCTTGTCATCCATTGCAAGTATTGTTCAGAACTCACAGATTGGAGCAGCCTGGAAAAACTTTGAAAGTTAAATACATCATACCATCCCTCCTTCTCTCTTTTTCAATGGACATAATTAATCTATAGGAATGGTAGTGTCCAAAGGTAGTTTTCTGTCTTGGTAGAGGGGTCTGTACTCGAAGGAAAAATTCACCTATTGCAGGGGAATATTTTTGTAATAGAAATTGGCCACTCCACTGGGGAAGGACATTGACTTGTCTTTCCTTGGATCGTCTAATATTTTTCCTTGTTTTATCTTGTTTGGTCGATTGTTTATGAGCCTTCCCTATTCCTTCTGCTTCATCAAGTGGTAGTCATAGTTACCAATATAGTCTTTGTTGAGTTTTTGGTTTTTTATGATTATTTTAAAGCATCTACAAGACTAGCACTCCCCTAGAGTGTCTACCAGGGCGTCGATTATCTGATCATTACTCCTCAGTGGTCTCTTAGGGAGCATTGTAGCACTCTGTCTCATTGTTTTAGGGAGCATTGATCTCTTCTACTTTTGAGTAGATCCAGGAGAATCTGCCATGTTTTTCTCATCCCTTTGTTGAAGGTATTTTTCCCAGAGTCTATACTTTTTCTTGTGAATATGTTTAGGTTGAGGAGATGGATTCTTATCACTGTTTTTGTTTTCTTGTTTGAGCTTTCAACCTTTTCCAAACTGCAAGATTTATTTTCCTTGTTTCTTCTTGGTTTCATCTGGGTCTTGCAAAATTTTATGGTTATCTGACTAATTGAAAAGGTCTGCAAAGGTTTGTCGGTCTTAAGTTACTTCTCAAATCTTTCCTTTTTGAATGATTTGAGAATTTATGATTGCCACAACATATCTTTTATTTCTCTTTCCTATTGCTCGTTTTGTCAAGATAGTTGATTGATTTCTCTTTCTCCTTATCAATTTTTGGATTCTTTTCTGAACTTTCTTGTATTCCTTGAATGCTTGTTGATTTTCGAGTCCTTGATTGAGTGAATTATCATACTTGTTTATTTATGTTCTCGTTATCCTGTGAGTGAATTCTTTGTTTGAAATCCTTTTTTTCTTCATGTCTTTTGTATCTACATTCGACTCTTTCATTTTTTATTGAAAGTAATGGAGCGTTAAAAGATTTGAATTTTCTTTCTTTATATATTAGAATCAAACAAAGAAGAAAGTTGCATAGTTGTTTTTGGGTAGTGTAGATAGGAAGATTGCATTTGGGAATTGGGTGTTTTTGTTGAAGAAATTTGAACCTCTTCTCCATCCCATATGTAGGATTCATTAAACAAAAAGAGTTGCATCTCATTTTTCTGCATTCTTTTGGAGTCGAGAATAGAACATCATAAGTTTCACTTTCACACCCTTGAGTAAACAAAATCCCTAAAATAAAACACTTATAAAATTGATCAGATACTTTTATATTATCTGGTAGCGAACCTACATTAGCTTAAAGTGTAGGGATTTGGAATAGGTTGTGAGGATAACTTTCCAAAGCCATCAGACAAACATAGAATCTTTTGCTAGGGAGCGGTAAATCCAATTTTTCGTATAAGCATAGCCGGGATCCCCCTCTCACACAGGGGTTAAACATGAGGTCATGTGTGGGAGAGAAACAAATATTTCCCCTCCGAAGCTTAACCCACATAGTGGAAAGATCGTATATTGGGGGTTCTTCCTGAGAAACGACTGGTTTCATTTGCTCTAGAAGCTTCATGAATCCAAAATATGTTTGGGTTTCTCAATAGTATTATGGTCCACTTTTCCTTATTACTCTTGAAGTATTTTAGTCTTTTTATCTTTCCCATACGTTCCTTCCTGACTATTGATTGTACCCCCCCGGAGGCTGACTACGAGTTGGTAACCTTAGTGGCTTATATCTATAGGGTTGATACAGAAGGTGATGATGAAGGGGAGTCTTTGTCATACCTGGGTCAGACATTGGTCAAACTCACTTGGGCTCCTTGGAGGATACACCCACGGGTAAATCTATGTGGGAAATTGCACCAAGGCATAATTCTATTAAGTAGGTCGCCAATGTAATTGACTCTATCCCATCCCCTTCCTATATTGATCTCACAATGTTAACTAGTGGTTTCATTGTGGGAAGGTTTGTTTGATTGTTTTCTTCTTATATTTGTAGTGTGTGTTGTTTGTTTTATTTAGTGGACCTTAGGTCAAGTCAATGTCAATGGCGTCAATTCCTGGGAGTACCAATGAAGGAACCCCTTTTCCCAAGGAACCTTTTGCCTTTCCTTCTTTTTCTTTTGACCATCGATCGCGGAAAATTTTCCACTGCTGCCTCCTGTAGGAGTCTGGGCCCTGACTCAGTGTGCAGTGAAGGTTGGTTCTACGGTGGGTGGTTAGGCGGGGAGGTCGGGCATATTTAGGAATCAATGAAATTCATCCTCGGTATCCCACAACATCTTTGGAATATTGAATGAATTGGATGTCACTTCTTCATATATGTGAAACAGGGGGAGTTTACATTGCACCAACTATTTACCCGAGCTATTAGAAAACAACTAGGGATTTTCCAACTGACAGATTATCAACTAAGTAATAGAAAAATATCTAATTTATTGATGGAATGGCACTCAACACCCTACTTATACCAACCAAACTACCTATCCAGAGTTAGCCCCAAACAAAATAGCTTCACCAGAATCAGTTCCAAATTGATCTACAGAGTCTTATCTAGAGATTTACTGATGTAGATATCTAGAGTTTAGATTATAGAGATATAGCGTCGATCTACTGACTCAATCCTAGATTCAGTCAACAAGTAAAAAACTTGAGTCAATGATATTAGATTTTTATGGGAAATAGTGTAAATAAGGAGGCCTTAACTTACGAAGGTAGGTGTGAATAGTCCTTACCTTCTTACACTTGTGGCTACTCACCTTGAATGAAAGTGGTCTGGTCAGTACCAGCTGCTAACCTTGAATTATTACCAATGTATCCTTGCAATACTCGGTCCTTACCTTACCAGGAATAAGAACTTACTAGGAATCTGAGGCAGGGAAGTTCTACCCCTTCTTAGGTCTTTAGAATCACTTCTTCACGGATCACTCGGTGCTCAAGTTTTTGGTGAACAAGCTGGTGCTAGAAGGTAGGATATGTCCCCCCGACAAGAATCTAAATAGTGCAAACCCCCTAAGAATTAATGAAACAAGTGGTTGGCAAGGTCAATGAGTAAGTTGGGTAAGTGAGGTGGGAAACTCTCAGAATAAGAAAAAAAAACCTTTCTCGGTGCAGACAAGCGGCTTCGCTCCTTCTGAAATGCATTTTTTCATAAAGTAAATCCTCATTTTGAGGAGTTCTAAGGAATAATCATCCATCCATCGGGTTTTTAGTATTCCTCTTTTGCTCATATTAGGTAGGATCAAGAATTATGCTTGTGCTTAGTCTCAGATATGGGCTTTTATGATGTTGAGAACTCTAGGTCAAGCTCTTAGTTTTTGCTCAAATTCCCCTAGATGATTGTCGGTTAATCTCTGCCTGGAAACGTTTATGTGTTTGCAAATGTTATTGTTTCTGTATGTGTATGGATTATTTTTCAATATATGAATTGCTTCCACAGTGAGTCTTTCGTCACTCACCATCGAGTTACTGGTTTGGTTGTTCCCCACTCTAGTGATCTTGAATTTTTCCAATGCTTTGAATACACCTAATGCTTCAGATGTATTAAATCAAACCACCCACAAATCAACCTCATGTCGACCTTTCACCTTATTCATCCATCAGGTCTCCTTCCCTTTCTCCTTCTTCACCTAGTGAAATATATAAAGCAAGTAGCCAAGTTGATAAGAAGAAGAAGAAATGGAAGGGGAAGAAGAAGAATAATAATAAAGAGACCAAGCCGCCAACTGCATCAGGTCATGTTGGATCCGAGAAACCAGCTAATGTTAATTGTACTGGGAGTGTTGATCATTTTGACAAGTCTATAATGAAGAATCCTAAACCCAAATTCCCTTACAATATTTGTAAGGGTGACCACTTTCTAAGGGATTTCCCTGGTCTTGCCAAGGTTTTAGAAATGTGGTCTTCCACGTCATCAACCCCTATTGAACATGCTAGTGACACCCCGTCAACAGTAACATTAAGGTTTGTAAGAAGAATAGAACTGTCAAATTTCCTTGTATGTTATGTGCAGGTGATCATTACTCTCACCTTTTCCCTCGTATGGAAAACGCTTCTTATATTTTGGAAAAGATTCAACTTCCAACTGATTATCATAAGATCTCTCCCAAACCATCGTTAGTTGATGGACCGGTCCATTTGGTTCCATCCCTAGTCAATTTGGTTGATCAGGTGGTCAATCTGGTTTCATCTTCGATTGAACTACTAACCCAAGTAGTTGATCCAGTTTCTTCATCGATCAACCTAACTCTTCATATGAAAATTGAAACCCAAGTGACTGGTCTAGTTCCATCATTGATCAACCCCACTCTCCATATGAAGAGTGCCAAAGTGGTCGGTCCATTTTTGTCATCGATCGATCCCACTCTTCCCTTGAAGAGTGCAACCAAAGTGGTTGATCCGGTTCCATCATCAGTCGATCCCACTCCTCATTCAAAGAGTGAGGATGTCTCTTAGGTATACCTCGTTAATATTTATTTACCCAGACAAGGGGGCACTCTTCCCATCTCGATGGCACCCCCTTCAAGCAATCAGATGATTTCTATTAATTGGAATCATTTGACAGAACCTCATATTCCTTCTTAAATGCCTTTCCAAATCACCATGCAAGTTTGTGATAGGAATATTCCTAACACTATAATAGATTAAGGTGCTTCTGTTAGCATCTTATCCGTGAATTCTTGGCAAGATTTGGGTTCCCTGCAGCTTGCACCCGTGACTCAGAATATGTTGACCTTTGAAAGAAGAGTTAGTCAACCATTAGGTATCCTTCCTCAGTTTCTGGTTACTTTGGGAGGAAAAATGGTCTGCATCGATGTGATGGTAGTTCACGAACCCTTAGACTTTAACCTGCTCCTTGGGCGAGACTATGTCTACCTTATGAGAGATTTTGTGTCCACTCTCTTTTGAGTGATATGTTTCCCTCATAATGGAAACATAGTAGCGATCGACCAGATTTCATTCATTAACCCTCATCTGATGGTTAACCATCCGCCTTCTTTGAATGGTCCATACATGTCAGCAATGTCCACCCCATCGTAGGTCAATTATGTAATGACCTACCCCATGCATTCAACCCCTCACGAGAGGGAATATATCCCTTCTCCTGACTTAGATCTGGTAGTTGACATGGTAATCTCTTCGATAGGGCTATTACAGCCAGATCTCCCTATCCTTATCAAGGTTGTCGACATGTATTCCTTTTGGAGTGTTTTTCTTCCATATAGCGAAGATCTCCTAGAAGCCATGGCTGACATTTTTCCCTTGACATGATTTCCTTCCAGAGCATTGTCCTCTTGGAATCCATGATCAAGGAGAGGTTTTGAGCATATTTTTTCTTCTCTATGGCAAGCTCGTTAAAAAATGAAACAAAGATCTTGAGCATAGTTTTTCTTCTCTGTGGCAAGCTCGTTAAAAAATGAAACATAAATCTGGGGATTGAACCCAGAGCCATGAGCATAGTTCTTTTCATGTGTCAAGCTTGTTAAAAAAAATAAAAAGTCACCTCTCCTATCAATTCAAGTCTTTTCACTAGACCTCGTAGATCTCGAGTCAAGTATTTAACTATATCTCTTAGTTTTTGAGTCGAGTCTTTCATTAGGTCTCATATTTGAACCTTCCTTTCTTCTGCCTTTATCAGTTGACCTTTTCTCCTTCATCCAGTATAGAAATCTGTGACAATATAAGCGTTGACGAATGAAATGAAGCTTGGGGGGACATGTCTCCAGCATTTGATTATCATTTTGTAGTTAAGCCATTAGATTTTCAATATGGAGGGAAAGTACCAACCATCCATGGGTATCCCTCAAAACCTTTGGAAATTACGTTGGGAAATTACAAGCATAGTTTAATTTTGTTTCAAGCTTGTGTAAAAATGAAACCAATTTTGAGCTTAGTCTTTATTCTTTCTCGTGATTTTAAATACATGAGAATGTAACCGAGCATACTTTTATCACTTTTTCAGACTCATAAATTTTATACGAAAAAGGAACCCCTTAGAGTTTCCTTTAAGCTCTTTTCAAACTCTCTAAACATGAAAAGATTGTCGAGTGATCTTGATTCCTTTCACACTCGTTAAAAGGTTTGAAAGGGTGTCTTTCATGTAATAGTTTATCTTTTTTTCAGACCTCGGAGACTAAAATTACAAAAAATGACAACTCTAGAGCCACTTTTAAGTTCTTTTCAGACTCTTTAAACATGAAAAACCACTGATTTTTCCTTCTCTAGACTCGCTAAACTACACATTGAAGGGCCCATATGGGGACAAACTCTTAGTTCTTCCAGTTCATTAAACAAATGAAGAAGAAGTTATTGAAGGTGAGTTATATAGAGCATGTTGTATCCTCCTCGAGCTCGTTAAATTAAAAAGAGGTATATGTCTATCTGGATGGGGGAAAATTTGAAGGAAGTGGGTCAATCTTCTTGAAAATTTTTGAAAATATCTCTTGCAGTTGCCCTTGAACACGACACTTGTTTTAACCTCCACACTGAACACTTGGATAATCCACTAAACCTTTTCACTAAACCAATCCTATGAGTCCTTCCACTCCTTTTACCCATCGAAAGAATACATCAACACTCATTGCATTATGTTTTGGTCCACTCTGTGTTTATGCTTCCAAGTCTCAAGTCATGCCTCAGTGTTCAAGGGAATTTTCCTCCTCGAGATTCAACCATCTACAAAATTACCAGTTTCCATACATGTGTCAGTCTGTGTTCATCTTCTATATCTTATCACTTTCCTATGTCAGTTTCGTGTCGATGATGGGGGATACATCATTGCCCTCCTTCAACAAGTCTTTTCCCTTCGAATTCAACACATCATCCAGGAATTAGACTTAGAAACCAGTTAGTACCTTGGGACCTACATGGCTCAATGGCAGGCCTCCTCACTTCCAACAGTGGGTTTACATAATTGACCTCTGATTGGATGATTCCATGAATGTTAGACCTCGGCTCATTTATTCACATTCGTTGGATTGTACTAGGTTACCTTGGGAGTAATTGACATCATTAGTGATTTCCCTCTTACTTGTTAACAGTTTACCTCAATGACTGGTAATCAAGTGGTGTCTACCATGTTCGACATCAAAAAATCTATTCACACGGCTAGATTCATACCACATCGGGATTGGGAAGAAGACCCTGGGTTGAACATTCATTATGTTATCTGCTTAGCCCAGGTTGCAAAGGAAGTCATTTGAGCATGTTGATACTTATATTGTCACATAGATCCACGTTGTATTGGTCTGTGGCTATGTTTTATCATCTCATAGATCTAGTATTGTGTCATTTGCGTGGCTATGATCACTTCATTTCATATAATTATGGATCCACATTGTATCTCTGGTGGCCATACCCTTAGTCAATATCATCATGGATATGCAGTGTATTTATTGGCGTCCGTACTTTGAGTCATTTATAGTCCAAGCATAGGTATGTCTGCCTTAAGAATGGAACACATATTAACATTGTTTGATGGTTGTCTGTAGCATCTACCAAGTTCCATGACTCCATACCCTTGCTTTGAAGAATATACAAAGTGTTTCGGACATCATATTTCATCTTTTAGCTTCACACTTTGGGGGGAAATATGTTACACATCAAAATTCCTCACTTCGATAATGTCAAATTCTCATTGTCGCAAGTGTCGCATTCTCATTCCATAAGTGTCACATTGCGAGCGACACCATGAAAACACTTGATACAACCCCTAAAACATGTTAGAATAATAATCCCCATCATTTGACAGTTGAAGCAAATGTTTTTATATGAGAAATAATCATCTTGAGAACTTTTGGGAAGATCAACGCTCCCATGCTCATATACAGGGAGCACTAGCACTCCTTTCCCATTTCACACAGAGTGTTGTAGCACTCTATGGCCCATTTTTATGGAGCTTCGAATTGGTTGAGAAAATCTTGGAAGAAATCCCTTCTTCTTCTAAAGACAACTATGAATGGATCGAATTGGTTTGGCTCGAATCAAACCCCTAGGTTGCTTCCAAGTGAGATAACACAATTGATGGAGCCATATCCTCAACTAATCCAAAATATGACCAAGGTGGTTGATCCTCTCAAATCCTATAAATGGAGGCATTCTCATGGTGAACAAAGGAGGAAGAAATCAACAAAGCATTGTTATTCTGATCGTAGATCTTTCGAACAAGGGGTTGGATGAGGAGGACTTGGAGAGGATGTTGCAACATCATCTGAAGGTTGTAAGTATCTTTTTAAATTTCTCATCAATATAATTGGCCTATTTCCTTCTAGTATTCGTTTACATGTACTTCTCTATGCTTGTTATCAATCTTCATAGATAGATAGATTTTGTCTAATCCATTAGAGTAGGTGATAGTTGTTTGTCTCTTGTTATCCATTGCAAGTATGGTTCAGAATTCATGGATTGGAGCAGCTTGGAAAATTTTTGAAAGTGAGGTACACCATACCATCCCTCCTTCTCTCTTTTTCGATGGACATAATTAATCTATAGGAATGGTAGTGTCCAAATGTATTTTTTTGTCCTGGTAGAGGGGTATGTAGTCCGAGGGAAAATTCGCATGTCCATAGGGGACTATTTCCGTAACAGATCCCAATCCACCAAATCTCTTCCCCACAACCTTCACAACCAAAGGAATGGGATCCTCTTCTATGCTACATATTCCCTCAAGCTATCCCCATTCCCTCCACAGCTCCAACATAGGTTGGATAGGAATATTTATTGTTGGGAACTCCATGGAATTAAAACTACAACAAGAAAATCTCAGCAACAAAACATTTTCTCTACAAAAAAAGAATCACTCTACAGGCCTAACAACCTTCTCCTTCATGCAATTTATATCTCCCACCAGCTTCCCACAAAACCCACTATGGCTATATTCCAATTCTATCACTCGGCACCATCTCATCGTCCCCAAAAACTGCCTATAAAAATTATCCTATTTTCCCATATGAATTTCCTTTCCCCCAATATAGTTAACTCTCACACTTCCCAATGTTGATTGTACTTTAGCCCCATGCAGCTCCCAATAAATTTGGGGTGTGACTCTTCACACCCATGCTCTTACATGTATTCAATTATTGGGATCTCATACACTCAAGTAAAAAAATATAAGTTTCACTCAAAACAATAATTTAGGAATGGTTTAGGATTTAAGACACAGGAATAAAAAAAACCCTTTCGACCCCTCCTCTCTTGTGGAAAACTCAACTCCCATGACTCTATCCATGTCCATCTGTAGTAGACATTATATTTTATTTTATTATTATCATATATAATGTTTACATACTTACATATTCAGGCCCACGATCATACATCATATTTACATTACATATCACTAATCCGAGGATTCAAAATGGGGATGTTACATTTCCCTCCCCTTACAAATCACACCGTCCTCAATGGAAAACACCCTACTAGTACACATGTACAAAAAATATTACATCATAATACATGGTATTTTAGTAATATCACAACTCCCGCAACAATTTGAATCTTGTATTCCTCTCAACTTGCATAATCTAAGGAATTGCACCCTCTTCTCTGCACCACAGTCCCTCAAGTTGTACCGCTCCCCTTTCAAGGCTCCATTGCAGGTTGACGAGGAATCTCCAAGATATGGTTCCAGAAACTCCAGGTGCAAAAATAGAGCCTTGCACACTTATATAGAAATGCACCCTTCATTTTTCTTCAAAGTTTGAGAAACTTTGCGGGTACTCCACCCACATGGTCTCCTCGTTCTCCCACGTAGCATATTTAGGAATGTAGCAGTTTCATTGAACCTTTACCGAGTCGATATATTT
Source organism: Picea sitchensis (assembly GCA_010110895.2). Classification (NCBI taxonomy): domain Eukaryota; kingdom Viridiplantae; phylum Streptophyta; class Pinopsida; order Pinales; family Pinaceae; genus Picea; species Picea sitchensis. Next base: position 7,690 of record SNQJ01S0191071.1, on the reverse strand, counting down.
TTTCCTAATAAATATGACTTTCCAGTCTAGGATGTGCATTGGTTCCACCTGAAATTCCACTTTGTGTTCCACTTGGACCATAGTCCAATCAATTACATTGTTAGTAACANCCCTTTCGACCCCTCCTCTCTTGTGGAAAACTCAACTCCCATGACTCTATCCATGTCCATCTGTAGTAGACATTATATTTTATTTTATTATTATCATATATAATGTTTACATACTTACATATTCAGGCCCACGATCATACATCATATTTACATTACATATCACTAATCCGAGGATTCAAAATGGGGATGTTACATTTCCCTCCCCTTACAAATCACACCGTCCTCAATGGAAAACACCCTACTAGTACACATGTACAAAAAATATTACATCATAATACATGGTATTTTAGTAATATCACAACTCCCGCAACAATTTGAATCTTGTATTCCTCTCAACTTGCATAATCTAAGGAATTGCACCCTCTTCTCTGCACCACAGTCCCTCAAGTTGTACCGCTCCCCTTTCAAGGCTCCATTGCAGGTTGACGAGGAATCTCCAAGATATGGTTCCAGAAACTCCAGGTGCAAAAATAGAGCCTTGCACACTTATATAGAAATGCACCCTTCATTTTTCTTCAAAGTTTGAGAAACTTTGCGGGTACTCCACCCACATGGTCTCCTCGTTCTCCCACGTAGCATATTTAGGAATGTAGCAGTTTCATTGAACCTTTACCGAGTCGATATATTTTTTCCTAATAAATATGACTTTCCAGTCTAGGATGTGCATTGGTTCCACCTGAAATTCCACTTTGTGTTCCACTTGGACCATAGTCCAATCAATTACATTGTTAGTAACAGGCACATATTTCTTCAATAAAGACACTTGAAACACATTATGAATGATCATAGATGTAATATAGTGCCATGTGTCCTCATCCTATCAATGGTTGAGATTCACTTCGGAGTTTTTCAGACTATGAAGACTCTTGGCCAAGTTCCTCTGGAGTACCAAGTCTCCGGACTATAGGATCTCCTGCCACGTGGCCTCTCATCCAATGACTCTAGTCCAACGGGTGACTTTTGACAGGGGATAAGTGGGGGCCACATGTCACTCCACAACGCGTTCTCAGTTGCTTGGGAAGTTAAGAGGGGTTATTAATAGAGTCATTAGATCGACAACTGAGAGGGATCCTAAAGGATCCGAGGATCGATGGTCTACGTCACTTCATAAATTCGGCATTCGGTATTTGGCGTTCTATGTCCCTATGTCTTCACATTGATACCGTCGAATCCTCAAACTTTCAGATAGTCGTTGATCTTGGGGACACGCATCCCTCCATTCTCAACAGTCCATATTAACTTCATGACTCTGGAATTCGGGTGTTTCGGCGCTAGACCACCCCTATTCTCCTGAAGTGGAACTTCGTCAAAGTACTTAATGCTACCCATTCCTAAGTCTGATCTAACGACTAAGAGAGATATCCACTAGATTCCCAGATCTATGACCCTCATCAATTCATGACTCCAACCTTCAACTTTTTTCGAGGGTTGTGGAATCATAAGTCACAAAGTCCTAAAGCCAAAGTAGCTTCACTCCTTTTGGGCTTAGCGAGGGGTTTCCAACCCTGGGTCATATGGGATCACATTTGGATTTCAGGATACACTCAAATCTTAGTCGAGACTTGGTTAAGGCCATGGGTATGATCCCTCGGTCACATGGGTGGAGGGTCTAAAGGAACACCCTTCTCCCACAGAGTTCAAATTGGCATTCCCACTAAGGTAAAATCAAAAGGTCAGCATGACTTAAATGTTTTAGTTAATCCTACCTCAACTCTCCTGTAGATTCACATCCCATAACTCTCTAGTGGACAACTGAGGTAAATCAAAAACCATGTAAGAATAGCAGTTTACAAAAGAAAAATAAGAATTTATAATAATTGTTCAAACACTGCAAGACTTAACCATAAACATAGACATTCAATCATCGCATCCAATATATTAAACAGAGTATGAAAATACTTATCAAAACTGGAAAATGTGAAGCGACTACTAAAAGGGGTGCATGTTTCCACCCAACCATATGCATAGCCACTCCTGTCGGATTTACCACTATCCACCCCTGAGATGGACCATGATGCTCTGAGAGAGATTATTTCTCCTTGCTCCACAACATTCAGGGACGGAGGTTACCCTCCTCCTCCCACGGGATCTTGTCAACCGGATTCCTCTACACTAAGAAAGGAGGTCTCTAAAGCATTTCTTCAGTCACTCATCAGCCTCGTTTATCATCATGCAGCGAGATCCTTTGTTGGCCCTCGACCAAGTTTTGGGATAATATTGGTCATGTTGACCTATTTTGGGACTTCGAAAACCAGTTGAAGAAAGAGTGCAAGGCGAAGCAGAGATCACGGAATCTCGGACCACTTTCGGGTCCCTTTTGGGTTTTTGGGAATTTGTAATGGGAAAGGGATGTCGGCTCGTGGGTTTACCCATGCTTAGGCCCACTTTGGTAATGTATAAATAGATATCTAGGAATCTATCGGAAGATATAGAGATGTATGTGATGTAAGCTAAGTGCTAATATATTTTGTAAGTGCTATGTGCATAACTGTAAGAGGCTTGCAGAGCTAAGTGAAAGTCATTGTAAGGAGTTGTGGAAGGCTTTGTGATGTAGCACAAAGAAGAAGGATCTAGTGAGATGTGCATATCTTATGTCCTATGTGAAGAAGGTTTTTAGTGGCTCTGTGCTGTAGCCGATTGAAGATGCTAATAAAGAAGAAGAGTTGGTGGACATAGCCCTAGGGTGGGGGTGAACCAAGTAAATCTGTGTGTTATGCTTTGTGCTTCGACTTAATGTGTTTATCCTTTCTTTTGCTAAGTTATTTGATATATTTAGATAGATCTACTTATGATTTGTGCTTCTTAGAGGTTTGTGAATGTTAGATCTGACATGTATGAAGATTCTTAGTGTTGATCTATCGGATCTGATCTATTTTACTGTTGCTAAGTGCTGAAATATCTTAGATCTAAGTGAATGTTGTGATGCTTTGTGCTATCTGCGAAGTATAATAAGGGTTGAATATTGATGAATGATCGATGCTAAGTGCTCTGTAAGCGATATAATCATAGATTTGTGTCCCAGATAAGGTTGCAGACACCTGAGTCTTGCAACCACCCCTACCTCTACCTCGGGTAAGAATTCATCTACTTCGCAGGTGTTGTTGAAAGGGCCAATAGTTAGGGTTTTGTTGGTGTGTTGTTATAGTGTTGAACCCTGGGTCTACCCTTGTTCCAACAAATGGTTCCATTGTCAAGACTTGAAACTGTGATTGCTAGGAACTAAAGAAGAAGAATCTTTATGCAAAGATTCAATCTGAAACCGTGGAAGCTCTATGCATAGATCTATTTCCCTATTGCGCAGCACCCTACTTGACCTGTGAAGCTTTGTTCCAAGAAAGAAAGGTTAGATCTATAAGAAAATAGGTTGATACTAAAGAAAAGAAGCAAGATATAAACACTTTGTGCTCTAAGAAAGGTAAAAGTGGATTTTTCTGATTAAAAGAGGTAAGATCTATAAGCTTTGTGCTTTGATAAAGGTAAGAATAGTTAAAAGTTCTAGATCTGAAAGATTTGTACTCTGTAAAAGTAAGATAAGTGGAATTTTTTGTTTCTAAAGCATGAATCTAGGTATGTTTCATCGATTATGTCCTAGCTTAAAAACTAGGGCATTAATAGATGAAAGAAAGTTTGATATGAATAGATCTGATAAGAATAGTGATAGATATGTTATACCTATGCATAGAAAGAATGTTTGGACTAACAAATGGATACAGGATCCTAGAAAGAATTTGTTGCGGGTTAGCTCCTATGATCCTAGTGTGAAGTACAGAAGAGGTTGGGGATCATTTAAAATAAAGAGAGGATTAACCCTCTGTTACAGTTGTAGAAAACCGAGACATCTAGCTAAGGAATTCCCTGGTGGAAGGCCTAGTTGTCTTTGTTGTAAATCTCTAGACGATGAAGTATTGGATTGCTCAAGAATGATTGCTAAGCTTGAAGGAATGAATCTGAACCAAGAGGCAGATCTAGAAATAGCAGAACCCCAGAAAGAATCAGCAAAAGTATTGCTATAGATGAAAGAAACCTTGAATGACCACCGACATGTTAGGTTATCAGAGATATTTAAAGAAAAAGAATGCATCGAAGTAAGAATAGGGGACTTCAACATTGATTGTGTTCTGGATGAGGAAACATAGATGAATATTATGCCAAAAAGAACCTGGGAAGCTATAGGAAGGCCTACTATGATCCCTTCACTAGGAGGAATAATTTTATTCAGAGGAAAGCTAGTAAACCTATGTGGAAGGCTCGCTCGGATACCCATGACTGTCAATGGAACTTTGACAGAAGAAGACTTTGAGATTATTAAATTTTTTGAAGATAACACCCCATTTATCATGCTAATAGGAAAACCCTGGATTCATAGAGATCAAGCTAGACGAAAGGAAGAAGAAGAAGTTTTGGAACAGAAGAAGCAAGAGTTAAAAGGCTTTATGACCAGAAGTATCACGCACTTGATTGAGGAACAGAAGAGCAGATCGCAGATATTTAATACTAGTAACCTGGATGTCGAAGCTAAGGGAATACTAGAGTATCCTCAGGAGGCTGAAGTACCTATCCCAGAAAAAGAAGAAATATTATCCCTAATTCCTAGGAGAGAACCTAAACAACGTGCAGTGACTATGCTAAAAGAAGATAGGAATCAGAATGAAAAAAGATAGACCAAGTTGAAGATTACTGGAAAGAAGGCTAGAAAGATAAGTAAGAAGAGGGTTAAGATTGAAAAGTTACAGAAATCCCCAGAGAGGGCATCGCAGAAATAAAAATTGCAGAATGGGAGCTCCATCGGGATATCAAAACAACGACATATGGCACTTCGCCATGATGAAGCAATATAGTTGTTGGGCCCAATATATCCGTTCGACTTCCACCCCGAACAGATAGAAAATAAATAAAGGATCGTCATCAGACTGTTGGACCGCACGATAATGGATAGACCAGGGTTAATAGAAGCTTCATACCCGTTGCAAGCAGACCGTTGTTGAATTTCTTATTTAGTCCATTGCACCACGCACTGAGAACACTTTTGTTAACTGAGAATTTGAGCCCATAGATTAAGCTTATCTTTCAAAGTGATCATCATCATGTTGCCATCTCCTTTATTGTAGTATCTGACTTAATCCTGAACCCGATTTATTTAACCCCGAGCTTGCATGTCGGACGAGCTCAGCGCCGTAGATAAAATCATTGAGGAAGTTTTGATCAATTTAATGACTGAGAAAGTCATGTCGAAGCGAGGATTATCTACAGGTGTACAGGCTTCATCCATGAGAAACGTGCAAGCGTATCCCTCCACTTCTCAAGTTGTACCGTCCCAATCAGTCGATGGGAAGTGAACTAAGAATAAGGATGATCTTGTGAATGCTAAACTGATCCTGAGCATCCTACCTGCCTACATTCCACCCCTGAGTGGTGCAATTAATCGAGATAGTGTGCCCAGAGACTTCGAGTACCCTTTAGTCACAGCGTACCTACCCAAAGGGATACGTGCAGTTCACGTAAACCAAGACAAGATTGCAGCGTTGAAGTTTAGTGAATTCAACCTCAGCGATAGGAAGGTCTGCAGCATGCTCACTCCATACAAGTACCTAACGAAGACAAAAGGAAATAATTTGAAGGTCCTCCCTCAATCATGGACCCATAACCTCGTGCAGTCCACATTATTGAATGTTATGAAGATCTCAAACTTTGGCAGACATAAGGAGGTGAATGCATGCGTCAATTTGTTGCTATCTTGTTACCACAGAGGTTACTTATGGTTAAACCATTTCATAACAGTGGATCTGATGTTAATCAATTGGATCATGGGCTTAAGCATGCAAGGCACTGATCCACATGATTTTTATCTTGGAAAAACCATCGAAATAGCATTAGCACATAATATTAAAGAAACGTATGGCGATGTTGATAAAGGAACACGAGGCTACAAGGTAGCCTCTATCCAGAATGGCACGGTGCACCTAGCCTGTCAACTAATTGCTGGGAAATTAGTTCGCAAGAACTGGCCCACCCAGGTGACCGAATTCGTAGTCGACCTCGTAGGGAAGTGCGTGGAGGGTGTACAGATGAATTGGGCATAGTACCTTGTAAACTAGATAGATCTTGATTGCAGGGAAGCGCAAGACCAAGGGTATGAGTTCCATTTCATCTGGCTTCTCATACTGATCACATTCATTGCATGGGAAAATTCGAAAGGTGCAACCTTCTTGGACATCAAACCATTTGAACCTTTGGCTGCGAATTTCAGTACCCTATGGTACTCGAATGACGTGAAAAAGAAAATAAAATCGAATGTCGTGTTTCAAACTTATTACAACTAGCTGAAGCTAGCCATCCAAGACGAACCGCACATGACCCCGAATACTCTCCACAGGTTTCGGCCTTTGATGAAATTCAGTGTGGACCGCCATTTTATTTACATCACAACGTGCGTCAATTCTCATAAGCAACAACTGTAGTCATACTATAAGTTGACATAAGAATACTTTGAAGAGATCACCAAGGAATGGTCAGTGGACCTCCTCATTCCCGCAAACCCTGCAGAAATATCTGACATCGAGAGCCCAGAAACTGTGTCAGATACACCAGGCCTGCGCAAGACCAAGAAGGATGAAGAGTTTCACAATGTAGACAGTGCCTCTGTAAGGACTTCTTCCATTTCACCAGATGAAGGGGATGATGGCGAAGAGGTAGAAGGCATAGACACACAACAGAAGGAAGGTGAGGAAACATCGCATAGAGACAAGGAGGACCCCTCGAAGAAAATAAAGGCTTCTACCCAGAAACTGTCACCATGAAAGAAAGTAAAAGAAAACTGAACTAAGTTCCAAACTGTCCTCACTCCTAATGACTTCAATTTCATCGTTGCATCCCTAAACGATGTTGCACTGGAGATAGTAGAGACACAGGAGGCAAAGCAAGATCAGATGTATAATTGTATTGAGATTGAACTCCAAGGGGTGCAGTAGGCACTACAGTCTAGCCGTGCAGTCTCCACTGCACCTCTGATAGTAGGAACACCAGAACCATGGGATGAGCCAGCTCAACTCCACCGAATTGTTGATACAGTCGAAGCTCGTCTTCGACGGGCTCAAGAAGAAACATTGCAAGCCACTCAAGCTTTAACGTTTGTACAGGGAGTTCTTGTGGAGAAGCACAACACATCAGAACGAGAAAAGATTGCTCTCCAAGCAAAATGGGATGCAGAGAAAGCAAAGCTACAACAAAGCAAGGAACAGTTTCTCACAGAGCAACTCAAGATAAAGGAACTGGTCAACAGAGCACTTCGCTCTGTGATCATCGTTGAAGTACAGACAGAAGAATGGGTTCCACAGTAGGTGGCACAACTAGAAGGAGTAATCTAGAAGCTCCAGCAATGAATCACAGACCTAGAGCTCCACGCAGTGCTCAAAACTCCACAGGAGATAAGGGAACAAAGAGAAACAATTTCTGGCAGCGCTGTTGTGGGGTATTCTACCCTATGGACTAATAAGCTAGGGCTCTAAGCTTATACGCAGATCATGACCCTTAAGATTTAACTTTTAACCTTCTACCCAAAATCTCAACCCCTTTTCTTAGGC
>SNQJ01S0191070.1:18001-36030 GCA_010110895.2 Picea sitchensis | reverse complement strand
GGAATATTATCCCCTAAAGTATAGGAGACTGGATAATGACTAAATATGACTATTGAACAAGGAATAACCTTAGGAAAAATAAATCCTAGGTGTGTGTGAAGTAACTCCAACACCCTTGAGCGTGTTTTGCAACTTCTTAGTGAGTTGTTCATCATCTAAAATGTCGGAAAAGAGTTGGAACCATAAATTAATAATCTTTTGTGATTTTGTTGGAAGGTCCTTATGTACAAGCACATTTTATATGACTCTTTATTGAAGCTCAAAGCTTGGTTCCATGACTATTAGCATTGCAAGATTAGAGATTTTTCAGAACATTTCTACTGCATTATGGAAGAACTCCTTCTTCCTTATGGGATCACACTGGGCATCCTCAGATATTACTTTCTAAATATTAATTTGATTAGAATTGTCAATATGAACACCAACCTGTGTTCCTCCTTGAGTAGTAATGTTAATATTGGGGTCATTGTATATAGTGATAGGTCCAGGCTCAAAATTTATTAAATTGGCACCTCATTGCCTCACGTGATCTTCCTATTTTTCAATCAATTCAGGGAAATCCTATGTGGCATGGATGTTACTTCTGTAATGTGCACACCAAGGTCTTATCGGAAGAGGACAAACTCTAGCAAGGTGCCCTTGTTCATCACAATTGTAACAATGAACTAGCCCTCTTCTTCCAGTCTGTCCACCCCAAAATCCTTCCTCGGCCTCTACGACCTCCTCCAAACCCTTTAGGAGCTTCATTGACCCAAAATGAAAATCGATTTCATTTGTCCTCAATATCATACAAAGCGCAGAATTGCTTAGCAGTGTGAGTAGGTGACCTACATAATTCACAGAACACTGTATTCAGAACATGGGTGTACTTTTGTAGGATTGGGGAGTGCCTAGGGGAGTGACCATGGCTTCAGAAAATTTCACAATACTCTCCAATTTGGCCTCCTTGATGATTTGGGAAGCCATGGTACTAAATAGGGGCATGAAATGGCGTTGTAGCAGCAACTTGCGCAACCACTCCTGATGGTCCTACTGGCAGGGTTTCCATAGGATTAGTAGGGGGTCCTTCACCCCTCAATTGCAGACACTTTTTTGTTGTATGACCTTTTGTATAACATGAAATGAACCATACCTGTGGTCAACCTACTTTAGGTAGGGTCAATTCCTGAATCTTCTTAGTTAGTGTAGATATTTTACCTTGCAATTGTGCAATATTGTGATCTTCAAGTGGTCCCATTACCCTCAATCTTCCAGGGTAGCCTGCCATGGCCTCGATTTTCATAGCTTGCTCCAAATATTCTCCCAACGTAGCTATTATTTTCTAGGTTAATGGGATCTGAATTAATGCTAAAAGTCCTTGAATAACCATTCTTGTTGGTGGTCTTCATGGATGGGGTCTGCCAATTTCCCTATCACATCCTTAAATCTTTGGTTATACTCCCAAGAAGACTCACCATCTCTTTGTTTGATCTCCCTCAACTTAGAGAGAGCATGTTGTTCAGACTATGGTAAGTGAAACTCTACTATGAACCTCTGCTTGATTTGAGCAAGAGAGAAAGCCTGTACTTGAGGATTCCCTGGTTCAATGGATTTCATATATCATGTTAAAGCTCGACCTCTCAAGGTGGTTTGAAAATCGACTAGTCGGTTTGAATCTAGAGTTCCACAAGACCTCCATATGGCTTCACACAGAAACCAATGATGTTCAACATCCTCATCCCCTTTTCCCCAAAACTATGGGTATCGGGTGATCCCTCTTGTTGAGTTCCCATTGGAGAACTTGGAGAACCTACCAAAATGAAGCCTAAGGGCTTTGGTTTCAATATGAATAAATTACTTGCCCCACTTTTTTTATTACTACTTGAACTTGTTAGATTATAAGGATTAGAAATGAAAGAAACTATTAAAGAATTTAGTATAGAGTTTACCGAATTTGTAGATAGCATTGAGGGACTAGGTGATTTAGGGTGGGTTCCCTTTCCTCCGGAACATAGTTCTTGAACCTAGGGGGTTGCATGAGTATGTTTTGTATTAGTTTGGTGATGTGATTCAACATATTCCGGTGTCACAAGATCTGATTCTCTCACAACTTCTTCAAGGACTCTGGCTGAGTGCTCCTTTCCAAGAGTGGTGCCTATCCTCATTCTTTCTTTTGAATTTCCTTCCTCTCATCCACTTCCTCCAGAAATTTCACCTGTGTATCCAAATATCTCATGTAACCATTGGATGGCCAACCTTCTACATATCTACAACTTCCATAACTTCTCTAACTCTCTTTTATGACAACTCTCAAATCCAATCTCCTTCTATGAATGATCAGTCCTCTTCATCAATTTTCTCATATGTTGTTGCCACCTATTTTCGATCACAGTAGCCCTCCTATGAGCTTGTTCATCTCTGGAAATATTCACTCAACAAACCCCCATACCTCTATAAATTTCGTAACCTAACTCATGAACCCTCACATGAATCCCCTGCCCCTCATGCGCAAGGTTTTACACTGTCATTTCAACCGAAGGAACATTCAACATTCCCTCTTCCGCTAGCAGAATCTTTATCCACAACAAGATTTCTTGCAACAATCTTCCTCTTTCCCCTTCTTGAAATACTGCTACCACTTTCGAAAAATATTGGTGGTTCTCCACAACAAACTCGAGGATATATCCTTCTAGGGTAGTTTGTACCCAGAAATCCACAATGCGAGAAATCTAATGATCCAACCGATGAAGAGTTGTTAAATGCTCAAAAGGTCCACTTATATCTTCTATTGAATCGATCTTTGAATTTGGATGCTTCTTGCAACCGTTCGAGACATTGTAATACCACTTCCAGGAATCAAATCCAGAAGATATCATACTAGTCACCCACAGGTTCTGAGTAAAAAATAGTGCTCTTCATAACCCTCAATATTTTGTTCTATAACTCAACTTCTTGTAGTATAAACTTGTCACACCTTCTTTCCCACCAATTCTCAATGTCTGACTTAAGGATGTGATGTTGCATCCTCTAAAAGTTCACTATAAAGTCAGGTCCCAGCAACAAAACCATTTGTTGGCGCAAAGTTTGAGACCGAGGTTTTAGGAGGTTACCAACAAAAATACCACTGTAGTCTAGTAACGTTGGCATATTCAACCTTATGCAAGGGAAGGAGGTCTCACCTGAGGAACATCAAATACTTGTGTGACGTGAAGTGAATCAAAGAGAATGCATCATTGGGTCTAACGTAACACAATGCAGAGTCCTACTTTAACATATACATAATTATATTATCAATTGACTAAACCAGCATAAACATTAGATTAACCAGAATTCCTAGCATACATACAGGTCCATACAACAAAGATAATGGCTAAATACCAAACACACAGTATGAAAGTAATTGCCCAATTAAGAAACTACAGAGTCATACACGTAATAACCAAAATTCTAAGGCCCAAACAATATCTTATATTATCAATATATTATAATTCATGATCCCGCGATTATATCCTTCTTATCATAACTTATACATCACACTCCATGTTCCAATACCCAATACAGACTTTATCGCTACTGTGCAAGCTCAATTATTCCCGCAAAATCCATTATAGTAGCTTATCACACCAGACTCAATAACAACAATGGTGATAGCTTGATAACATAGGAAAAACAACAACAATCTAACAGTGCATAATATGACCAACAACCAACCAACCCTTTCCCATTACATATTCCTTTATTTCTATTTTTCCCTCAGGCACTTTTTGACTTCTTGATTCTGCTATTGTCTTTTCTTCATACTGCAAAACGTTGTTTTTCCCTCTTTCTCTTTGCATGTGCTCGATGATTTTGTCTCTTTCCACTTGCTTTTCCAGTTGATGCATGATATGTTTTCATTATTGACACTCTTGTAGTTAAATTTTCTTCTTATCCTAGTTGTTCTTCACTGCTTCTAATCTTCCACTATGATATTGCGCTTTCCCACAAAACTTTGGCCTTTCTACAAAATCAGGTTCTCTTAAAAAAAGGAGGGCCCAACACTCCCAGTTCTTTGAGCGGAGAAGGATAAATAAATAAAAACTAAAGGATTGACAAAAATTTTAATCAACACCTTTTGTAATCCTATTATTAACTCTACTACAACTCTTTAATAAAAAAATGTCTCCTACTTATCTATCTCTATGTGTGTGTGGTTACTTTATTAACTTGATTTGTATTTCAATACATATAAGTGGAACACCATCACCACCACCATTATCTAATTATCTTTTACACATTTATTTTATTCACATGCATCTATGTTGGACAAGTAGTTCAAAGAACTAAGTTTTGAGGGTGCGCGCAAAACCAGGAAGGATAGCAGTTAGGCATGCAAAAGCAGGTAGATGTGTAAAAGAAGGAAGAACAATAGTCAGGAGTGTAAAATCATCATGCAGGCACAAATATAGTAAAATCGCACCCGAACAATGAGTTGTCATGAGTTGTCATAGGGTTTTTGGGGATAAGCAAGTAGGGTTTTGAGTCCTAAATTCTATGTATAAATATCTAATGGGTCAGGTATAATAGGTTGTTGATGATGAGGGAATATGAAGCTGAAGTTGTGTTGAAAGTTGAGTTGATGATAGGCCGAGGTTTAGAGAATAGACTGAGAATGAGAGAGAGTTTATGTCTAAAGGTTTAGGAGGGTTTGCAGAGAAGAGGCTTGCACTGCATAGCGGTTAGGAAAGATGGAGAAGTAAATCATGATGTATCTATTGTAAGTGTAGTGTGCAAGCTTGTGATGATTGCATAAATAATAATAAATAGGCCAATAATTGTGGACATAGCCCAAGATTTGGGTGAACCACCTTAAATTCTGTGTCTAAATATATTTTTATGTGATTGTTCATGAATGTTCTATCTATGAATAACTAGAGTTGGATCTATTTCTTAGATGATTGATGCACATTAATTATGAATGTTACAGTGAATAGTTTATTTTGCAATCTATGTCACAATGGTGTTGCATAATTAAAGTTTACTAATTAATCAAGGAAGAAGGGACAAATAATATGACGCACAGGGTATATAAGTAGGAATGAACATGATGATAGCCTGCCATCCCCTTGTCCCTACAAAAACTTGGTTCTTGTAGACCCAATAGATGCCTCAGGTGAGAATTCACTTGCATGTGGGTGATGTCGAAAGGGCTAGTGTATAAAGGGTTTGTTGGTAAAATAAACTTGACCTAGGGCTTACAACCGCATGCCAACAAATGGTTCCATCGTCGAGACCCAGAATCTGTGATAGAGGGAATGTTTTGGAGGACGACTAAGAAAGAGATCATCGAATGGCTAGAAAGAAAAGAACAATAATTTTCTCAGAAATAGAATAGAAACCCTTGGATGAGCGACACGAAATGGATGTGATGAAAACCCCCCTAATCTCCCTCAGGTTGGGTGAGCTCCCGGTCAAGGATCATTAATTATTCCTAAATTGGATCATAGTTTTTGCAGTCACGATCTGATTGTTACCGACCTATCCTTCGATCGATGATTCATAGAAATTGTGAGCTACGAACATGCTCACTCTTTATCGAAGAGCCATGTCCCTCCAATCAGAAAAGTGCTCACTCAACCTCCTTTCAATCATGGTCATTGATCTCTTGTCTTGACAAGATCAACAATCCTATAAAATTGCAGGCAGCGAACTAGCGCCTCCACTAATTTTTCCTCCTCTCCCGGGAATGGCTCCCCATCGTTGATTCTCTGCTTGCAGATCAATGGTCCTAGTTCACTTTGGGATTTCATATTTTGAGTTTCTCACCGTCTTTACACTCACTTTCCCCTGGAGCATCTTTACCCGGAGTCCATGATCTATTGACATGTAACCCCTACAGATCAATGGTCACAAGCCTCTTTGGATATTCGGGCTTCAGTAGTTTCAACTGTCCACCTTTTCTTTCTCCCGGAGAACTTGAACCCAAAGACAATGGTCTATCGACACGTGTCCCTCGTAGATCGATGGTTGTGGTTTGCTTCATCCCTTCGGGTTTCGGGAGTTTTATCTCTCAGTCTTCGCTTCCTCCTAGAGTTCTTTCACCCGAATTTCACAGATCTTAGTCGCATGTCCTTCTAAATCTAACGACTACTATCCACTTTGGCTCTTTGGGCTTCGAGAGTTTCAACCTCCTACATGCTCATTCCTCCAGTAGTGATTTCGCCCGAAGACAACGGATTCTTGCCACGTGTCCTCTGCAACAGACGGTTGCGATTTTCTTCGACCTTCGAGACTTCAGGAATTTGTCAAACTCCGCGTCTGAAATCCTTCGAAGTGAAATCTCTCGGAATATTGGATCTGTCAAAACGTACTTCCTAGAAACCAATGACCTATATCTACTTCGGCCTTCGGCTCTTCGACGATTTCACTTCCTCCTCGTCCACAATCTTCTAAAGTTTTTTATCTCACACCACCTGTCCCTCTTGACGATGGGCGGTTCCTAGTCACTTAGGAACTTTGGAACTTTGGCAATCCGCTCTACTCTATGCTTCAAGAAACTTAAAGCTCATGCATCTTGCCTAGATCCAATGATATGGAATTCTCTCCTCTCCCTCCTGGACGAATCTTAGCCGATGATTTGGGAAACCTTCAAAATTCTTACTTATTTGAAGATATTTCCCATTATCTCTACTGATCTTTCTCACCTTATTCTCCCTTGACTTATTAAAGAGCCACTTCAACACTTAGTCAAATTTTGGATCTGTGCACTCCTTGCAACAGATTCTTATGCAAGTTTTGGGTTCTTACGGGCGACTGTGCACGCCTTGTAGCAGTCACTTTGCACTCCTTGCAAAGGGAAAGTTTCACGCTATCTCTTATGAGCTTTGTAATCAAAACAGATTCTATCAATGCACTCCTTGCAGACTGTGTGCACACCTTGCACAGACTCAATCGAACAGATACGATTGAAACTTATGAAAACATCTCACAATTTCATATATTCGTAACGAAATTCATTCATTCATGAAAAAAACAATAACATGGAATTACAAACAATAACAGCACCATGCATTGGATCAATTTTCCTCTGTTATATCCATTCAAAATTAAATGGCTACAGTTATGATCAAAACAACAACTAAAAATTCAGAAATTTCCTACTAACTTGCAACAAACTCATTTGGGTGTAAAAAACCTCTATTCATCTCATAGGGTTCTTAGGGCTCCCCCTGACTACTCTTCTACTAAAAAAAAGAACACAACTGCTACCTTACTTCAGTTACATTCAAGACTAGGATTGAAAACTTCTAGATCACTCGTGATCATTCAACCTCCAAGCATTTGATCTTCTTCTATTTTTCAATCAACTCCAAAATATTCACAATAAATGATGGCGTTTAAGATTTTGAAATGATTCCAAGGCATTGAGTTGTCCTACCACGTGTGCTCGTTGACGATGCTCCTGCATCATACTCCCCTGGAAAAAAATTCATGGACTCTTATCCATGAGCTCCTACACCAACTTTCCATGCTTCTGGATATCAGCTTCATTTTCCCAACCGACATCTTCTATTGGGTGTCCCTTCCACTTGACCAAATATTCAAAATAGGTCTTCCTCCTGGTCTTCTTTCCAATCCTCAGATCAACGATCTTCTCCATTTATGGTTTTTCTGCTATAGGAATTTGTTTCTCCCACTGAATATTCTCTTGATCTTCCGATCCCTCTATGTCATCTTCCCTGTAAGGGTACAGGTCTGAAACGTTAAATATGGGTGATATGCCCACATCATTTGGTAGCTCAATCTCATAGGCGTTTGCATCAAAATTCCTTAAGATCTTACATGGCCCTATCTTCTTCATATTTAACTTGTTATATGTTCCCTTAGGGAACCTTTCTTTCATGAGATGTGCCAGAACCTGATCTCTTACTTCAAATTGAAGTTCCCTACGATGTTGATCAACTCTGTGCTTGTACTCTTGGTTAGAGCTCAGCAATTGTCCTCTTATCTGGCTATGGAGCTTCTACATTTCTACAGCAAAATCTTCTGCTCCAGCACTTCTGATTTCACTATGTTCCAAGTCTCTAAACTCAGATACTCCCATTTGTTGCATTCCATACAATATTTGGAATGGGTTGTTTCCAATGCTCCTGTTTGGTGAGTCATTGTATGTAAATTTGGCTTGTGGCAGAATCTGATCCCACTGATTATGATTCTTAGTGACCAGACTCCTCAATAAGTTTCCCAAAATTTTGTTTACCACCTCAGTTTGTCCATATTTTTTAGGGTGATAAGTTGAGTTGAAGGACAAATTTGTCCCCAACTTCTTCCACAGTGTTCTCCAGAAATGACCAACAAATTTATTGTCTATGTTTGAGACAATGCTCCTGGGTAGTCCATGAAGTCTCACAACTTCCTTCAAAAACAAATTTGAAACATGTGTTGCATCACTAGTTTTATGGCATGGGATAATGTGTGCCATATTTGAAAATCTATCCACCACCATAAATATGGAATCACATCCTCTTTGTGTTCTTATCAGTCCCAACAAAAAATCCATGCTTATTGCATCCCAAGGTCTCTCTGGTATTGGCAATGGTTGATACAATCCATTGTTCTATCTTTTACCTTTTTCATGTTGGCAGATTCTACATATGTTCACAAATTTTATCACTTATGTTCTCATACCTGACCAATAGTATGAACTTCTCAATTGTGCAAATGTTTTATCATGGCCGAAATATCCAGCCAATCCTCCACTATGCTTTTCCTTCAAAAGGTTATCCCTCATTGAGCATTTTGGTATGCACAATTGATTGTCCTTGAACAACAACCCCTCTTGAATCATATACTATGTCCATTGGCTCTTGTATCTCAGCATAGGATTTGCACATTCTCTGTATGCTTCCTTGAAATCTGGATCATCACAATACATATCCTTCAGGTGTTCAAACCCCAAGGTCTTGGTCTGAAACTCCTGCAGAATCAAACATCTCCTGCTTAATGCATCAACAACTTTGTTAGCATTCCCAGCAATATGTTTTATGACAAAAGTAAAATTCTGCATAAACTCAATCCACTTTGCATACCTCTGATTCAATTTTTCTTGTCTCGTTATGAATTGTAAAGCTTGGTTGTCGCTATACATGACAAATTCCTATGAAACAAGGTAGTGCCTCCATTTCTTCAGGGATTGAATTATGGCATAAAATTCCTTATCATATGTGGAGTATTTTCTCTTAGTCTCATTCAGCTTCTCACTGAAATAGGTAATAGGCCTATTATCCTGGTTCAAAACTGCTCCAATTGCAACTCAACTTGCATCACATCTCACTTGAAATGTCTTTCTAAAATTTGGTAAGACCAGAATTGGTCATTCTTTTATTTTCTCCTTCAGTATATTGAAGCTCCTCTTGACCTTCTCTGTCCATTTAAAATACTTGTGCCTCTTCTTCACTATATCCATCATTGGTGCACAAATACCATTGAAATCGTTGATGAAATTCCTATAGAAACTTGCTAGTCCATGGAAGCTTCTTACCTCAAACATACTCCTTTGTGATGGTCATTATTTGATTTCTTTCACCTTCTCTGGATCCATCTTCAGTTCATTAGAATAGATCACAAAACCCGATTAAATGATCTATGTCTTCATAAAAGAGGACTTCTTCAGGTTTATCAATAGCTTCTCCTACTATAGTATCCTCATCACTAGTGTTAGGTGTCTCAAGTGCTCCTCTTTAGTCCTGGTAAAGACCAGCATATCATCCAGATATACAACCACGAACTTACCAATGAAATCTTTCATCATTTCATTCATCAACCTCATAAAAGTACTCGGGGAATTTGTTAAGCCAAATGGCATAGCAAGCCACTCATACAAACCTTCATTTGTCTTAAAGGATGTCTTTGACTCATCAGCTTCTCTCGTTCTTATCTGGTGATATCCTCTTTTCAAATCTATCCTAGAAAAGAAATTTTCTCCACTTAAACAGTGCATTAAATCATCCATTCTTGGTAAAGATAATCTATACTTGATGGTGATATTGTTAATGGCTCTTGAGTCTATACACATTCTCCATCCTCCATCCTTCTTTGGACTCAACATAGTTGGCACTGTGCATTGACTCAAGCTCTCTCTGACCAAGCCCTTGTCTAACGATTCCTGGACTTGGTTCTTTACCTCCTCATTCTCTCGAGGTGTCAGTCTGTATGCTTTTTTGTTTGGCAAACTTTCTCCTACTATCAAATCAATATGATGATTGATACTTCTGATGGGTGAAATGAGTTAATAATATCATCCACCACTATGTCATAAAAATTATCCAACAATTCTTGAACTTCTTCAGGTAAATCATCCATCAAAGTACTTGTAAGGATAACTATGGGTTTCCTCACCACAACAAACTTCATCTCCTATTATTTCTTGACTTCTTTCAAGATTTCCCTCCCACTCATGAGAAGTATGCTTGTGTTAGCTTCCTCTTTCACTTTCCTCTCTTCTATTGGTAGCAACATGTGTTTCCTACCATTCTTCTCTGAGGTGTATGTATTTTTTCTCCCATCATGAATGACATTCCTGTCAAACTACCATGGTCATCCCAACAAGATATGACATACATCCATGGGAATTAAATCACATAGAATTTCATCTTTATATCCTCCTATCTTAAATTCAACAAGGCATTGTTTAGTAACCATTACCTGGTGTCCTTTCTGCAACCATGAGACTCTGTATGGATTCGGATGTGCAGTTGTATCCAACTCCAATTTCTCCACCATCTCTATGGAAACTAAGTTATCAGTGCTCCCATTGTCAATTATCACCTTGCATACTCTGTCTTTAGTCTTGCAAGCTGTCCTGAATAGACTATTCCTCTACACTGGATTTTCAACTTCTGCCTCTAGTTTTAAGAGAACCTTTCTCAACATCAGGGATGCTCCATCCTCTGCTCCTTCTGCTTCAACATTCCTTCTCTATGCTTCCAAAATGTGAGCTTCACCTCCTCCTTCTTTCTTTTTCTTGGGACATTCCCAAGACATGTGCCCTATCTTTCCACAAGCATAGCACCTTACTTCTCCTCCTCTGCTTCTTCTTCTTCCTCTAGAAGAACTTCTTCCATCACCCTGTCTTCCTTGGGAACTTCCTCCTCTTTCCGAGTGACTGTGTGGTTTCTCAGTCTCGTCTTTGGATTTATGTGTCGTATCATGGAAAACTCTCTTTCCTTTGTTCGGGGTCAGGCTCCTACCTCTGACTCATTGGATTTTTTTTCTAGCCAACTTATTCTCTCCCTTCAATGCAAACTAATAAGAATCCTCCACTGTCCTCACTGACATCATGTTGATCTCATCCTGGATTTCATACCTAAAGCCATTTATATACCTGGAAATTTTTTCTTCATCTTTCTCTCTTTGTCCAGTTATGATGTTCAACTTGTAGAAATCCTCTGTGTACTCGTTAACTGTCATACCCTTCTGTCTCAAGTTCTACAGCTTCCTGAAAAGATTGATCTGATAATATTTGGGCATGAATTTAGCCTTCATCTTAGCTACCATTCTGTCCCAATTCTTTATCTTATGTTTTCCCTTGCTTCTCCTCTCAGCCTGCAGTTCATCCCACCACAATGCTTCATATCCTTTTAGCCTGGTGACAACATGTCTCACCCTTTTATCCTCCTCAACAACTTCATAGTTGAAATATTTGTCCATGGATCTTATCCAATCCAGCAGCTCTTCAGCATCCAAATTGCCTTCATACATTGGTACCTCTATCGTGGATCTAGCTCCCAATATAACAACTACTTTCAACAAGCATTCTTCGACAACATTTTCCCCTGCATATTATTTGACTTCTACTTCTTCACTCTCTGCATTGTTGATGTCTTCAGCATCAGGTGCCCTCCTCTGCATTGCCTCCATCGCCTCTAATCTTGCACAAAGCTCTCACATTTCTATTTCTATAGCATGATTGGCTAAAGGTGGCTCCACTCATCTCCTCAGTGATATTGGGTTGACTATATCTCACACACAGAGTACACCTTAAATATCCTTTGTCTCCTCTCCTTTTCTTGCATTCTGCAAGAAAAAATTCTCTCTGATACCACTTGATGCAGACCCCCCCTACTCTCCCTCAGGGCTATGCAACCTCTCGGTCAAGGATCATTAATTATTATCGAGCTGGATCAGCTCCTCAATATGTTACTAGTCACAAAATAAAAACACATGCTTTGTTATCGCCCTCAGGTTTTTTTCAGTCATGATCTGATCGTTACGAACCTATCCGTCGATCGACGGTTCAAATAAATTACTAGTTGCAAACATTCTCACTCTTTATCAGATATCCACGTCCCCCCAATCAGAAAAGTGCTCACCAAACCTCCTTTAAATCGTGGTCGTTGATCTCCTGTCTCGACAAGATCAATGGTCCTGGAAAATTGCGGGCAGCGAACTAGCGCCTTCGCTAAATTTTCCTCCTCTCCATGCAATGGATCCCCACCGTCGATACTCTTCTCGCAGATCAACGGTCCTAGCTCACTTCAGGATTTCATCTTCCGGGGTTCTCACCCTCTTTACGCTCATTTTTACCCTGGAGCGTCTTTACCTAGAGTCCACGATCTTTTGACATGTAACCCCTACGGATCAATTGTCACAAGCCTCTTCGGATATTTGGGCTTCGGGAGTTTCAACTTTCCACCTTTTATTTATCCTGGATCACTTCCAACTAAAGACAATGGTATGTCGACACATGTCCTTCGTAGATCGGTGTCTGTGGTTCACTTTGGCCCTTCAGGTTTCGAAAGTTTTAGCTCTCAGTCTTCTCTTCCTCTCGGAGTGCTTTCACCCAAATTTCACAAATATTTGTCATGTGTCCTTCTGAATCTAATGGCCACTATCCACTTCAGCTCTTCAGGCTTAGGGAGTTTCAACCTCATGCACTCTCATTCCTCCTGGAGTGATTTCTCCTGAAGCCAACGGATTCTCGCACCGTGTCCTCCGCAACAAATGATTACGATCTGCTTCGGCCTTTAGGAATTTTTCAAACTCCGCATTTGTAATCCTCTGAAGTTAAATCTCCCGGAATCTCATATTTTTCGACACATACCTCCTGGAAACCAATGGCCTGGATCTACTTCAGCCTTCATCTCTTTCGTGATTTCACTTCCTCCTCGTACACAATTTTTGGAAGTTATGGATCTCGCACCACATGTCCCTCTTGACGATGGACGGTTCCTAGTCACCTCGAGACTTCGAAACTTTGCTAGTTCACTCGACTCTGTGCTTCAAGAAACTTAAAGCTCACACATCTTGCCTAGATCCAACAATTTGAAATGCTCTTCGCTCCCTCCTGGACGGATCTTAGCCGATGATTTGAGAAAACTTCAAAATATTTACTTTCTGTCAAGACATTTTCCGCTATCTCTAATGAGATTTATCACCTTCTTCCTCTTTGACTTCTTAAAGAGCCACTTCGACACTTATTTGAATTTTGTATCTGTGCACTCCTTGCAAAAAATTCTTACACAAGGTTTGGGTTCTTGCGGGCGACTGTCCACACCTTGCAGTAGTCACTTTTCACTCCTTGCAAAGGGAAAGTTTTGCGTTGTCTCTGTTGAGCTTCGAAATCGAAACAGATTCCGTCAATGCACTCCTTGCAAACTGTGTGCACACCTTGCACAGACTCAATCGAAGAGATACAATTGAAACTTATGCAAACATCTCACAATTTCATATATTCATAACAAAATTCATTCATTCATGAAAACAACAATAACAGGGAATTGCAAACAATAACACCATGCATTGGATCAATTTTCCTCAGTTATATACATTCAAAAGTAAATGGCTACGGTTATGATCAAAACAACAACTAAAAATTCAGAAATCTCCTACTAACTCGCAACAGCCTCATTTGGTCATACAAAACCTCTATTTATCTTAGAGGGTTCTTAGGGTTCCCCCCGACTACTTTTATACTCAAAAACAAAACCTAACTGCTACCTTAGTTTAGTTACATTCAATACTAGGAGTGAAAACTCCCAGGTCACTCGTGATCATTCAGCTTCCAAGTGTTTGATCTTCTTACGTTTTTCAATCAACTCCAAAAGATTCGCAGTAAACTCTAGTGTTTAAGATTTTGAAATGATTCCAAGGTGTTGAGTTGTCCTGCCACACATGCTCACTGACAATGCTCCTTCATCAGGATGCAAAGGTATGTGTACACAAAGTTTCATGAGATTTTCTTTGGTGAATTTTCGATTGTCTTAACTGAGTGGTTAGAAATATTACTAGAGAATACTAGAAGGTACTAAATTGTAGCACCTAGGAACTAGACTCGTGGTTTGGTAAGACAATTGAATTGGTAAGACGAGTTTGGAGTACTATGCAGTGGAAGAAGGTACAAGGGGTTGAATATTGAGGCTGAGAAAGGAGAGTCATGCAGTGAGTTTGAGAGCAGAGAACCCTGCGCAATAGTCCAGATCGTATAAATACTGCACCTAGAAGGAGAGGAAGTGATATCTTTGTTCAATCCTATAATAGAAGAGTCGTTAAGTCCTACTCATACTAGATCATGTGTCAATTGCACGACCCCGTGTGCATCACCTAGATTCAAAGTAAGAGTTGAATATTTATCAAAAGCACTTATAGTTAGCAAAGGAAGACATGGAAGAAATAGCCAAAGCAGTGGAAGTAGTGCATCGAGTCAGATTCAACCAACATCGACGAGTGGAGGTACTACACAAAACAACATGGAAGGGTTAGAAAACACACTGAGAATTCCTAAGTTCGAGGGAGTTGGGTCAGAGGACCCAGAACAACATCTATTTGTTGAAACAATTTGGGTTGCGAAGAATGTCCAAGATGAGGCTGTAAATATTGCGTTGTTGGAAACCACATTTAGAGGCCATGCATTAGTCTAGTATATGAAACTGCAGAGTACCACACCTACTGGAAAAGCAAGGACTTTAGAAGAAATTAGACAAGCATTGTTGAAAGAGTTCAAGAAGCCAAAATCAGAGTCGTAGTACATTACAAAATTGAAGGAAATCAAACTAGTGCAGAAGGAGTCAGTTTCGGACTATGATCAAAGGTTTAAGGATTCGATGGGTATATTGACATTTCAAATTACCGATAAACAACACCAAGAATGGCTTATTGCAGGACTACTACCACACATTTTCCAGTCGTTGATTCAATAGAAAGTTATTTCGTAGCCTTAAGCGTTGGATATTGCAATGAAATTGGAAGCATCTCTCGTAGGATATGGTGGGGGGGTGGAGCAAGTATATATGTAGTTATATACCTTGACAATTCAATTGGAATAACTGAAAAAAAGGGAAGGAGAAGTGGGAACAAGTATGGTGTACCAAGTGTAGGACTAAAGGCCACCCTAAGGACGAATGCCCAACATTTGTGCAGTATTTGGCAACTGGGGCACCAAATCTAATATTAGGAGGGGAATACTTTGAAATATGTAAGAAATGGAGACATCATCTGATTGAGTGTCCATTACTAAATAAATACTAGAGTATGCCAAGGAATATATTTTGTAACTTTTGCAAGTTATTCGGCCATGAAGAGAAGGATTGTTGTGGATTTGATTTGATGAGAGAGTGAACTTCATATATGTGATCCTAATCGCATGGTTGATTGGAACATGGTGCAGGTGGAACCAGAAGTCAAGTTCCAAGAAGAACCTCTATTCATTCTGGATAGGAGAGAAACATTACTATAGAACAAAGTTGTCACTCAGGTAAAAGTGCAATGGAAGCACTTTAGTCCTAAGGAGGCCACTTGGGAATTGGAGGAAGATTTGCAGAAATCTTATCCAACCCTATTCCAAGAGAGGAGAGAACACTAAGTAAAATGTTGTACTGAAGGGGGAAAGGATGTAATATCCCCCAAAATAAATTATTATTGAAGTCTGAATACACTTAGGAATTTATTTCCATTTTTGGTAAACTCGAATTTGGAAAATTATTTCCATTTATGGCAATTCCAAATTTAGAATTTAGTTAATTGTAAGTTATTATTATGACTGTTGGGAAAAGATTTGATTTTCCCAACCAAATCTTTGACTATGACACTTGTAAGAAGCCTTAAAATGGTATCTATGATGGAAGCCTTAAAGGAGTATACATGATGGAAGCCTTAAAATGGTATCTATGCATGTACGAATACGAAAGTTCTTAACCAAAACCTTCAGAAAAATAATTAAACAATAATAAACTATAAGAGATTAACAATATAAGTGCTAAAACATTCGCACAGTATACGCATGATGAATAGAGATGTTCTAGTACTCTCTGGTTGCTACCTCAATATGTGATTTACGGTGAAGGGAAATTCATTACTCAAGTCTCCAAAACATAGATCATACACATATACTGAAGGGAAATGCCTTAACCAATGCTTCATTTTTTAAAATAACTACATAATTGTGGCTTTCCAAAATAAAATCATTATGGTAAATATCCAATAGGAACGAAGAAAATATCGTAACACCCTATTGTAAGAGAAATGCCCTTTACTGAACAGAACAAAACTTTCAAACACATAGTATGAGATTGGAATTACGAACTAAGAGAATACCCATGACTTCCAGACAGTCAACGAATTTCAGGTGGGTGTCAGAACCCCAAGGTCACGGAAGAACAAGCTAGGGTTAGGACTTTTACTGAACAGAACAGAAATTCCAAACATACAAAATGAGATTATGAATTACAGACTGGGAATAATACCCACGACTCTTTAGAAAGTTAACGAGTTTATGGAAGGGTATCAAATCCTCAAGTCATGGAAAGATTGCAAGTTAGGGTGAGAACTGTCATCGAAGTGAAATGAATATTTAAAAACTCAATGCAAAAACCCTTGAAAATTCCAGTGAGTTTTCCTATGCTCTACTAAGCTAACTATACGGACCAGAACTCCTGCCTAGTTCGTAGGGACTCAAATTCAGGTCACAATGTCCAAGATAATGGAAAACCAATAAAGGAAAACTAGAAGGACGATGAAAAACCCTAAGTTAAAATAAATGTAAAAACCCTTACAGAACTCCAATGCAGAACCGAGGAAGTCGGAAAAGCAAGAAGACGATATAATGTCTAGTGTACACCACGTAAAACCAAAATTTCGCAGAATGGTTCAGAGTAATATGACAGAGAGGTATTCTACTTGGTTCGGGTGGCATCCATATGAAAGTTTCTTATCCTTTCTCTCCCGCACTTTATGAACCATCTCCATGACTCAGGGAATGTACACCAAACCGATTCTTCATAGGTAGCATTGGAAAGGTTTTCGTAGAGGGACAAAGCCAAAGTAAGTGAAACAATTACCTAAGAAAACCTGTCTCGAAACTAAGTAATAGAGATAGTTATGAACCCTATACTCTACCATGTGATCGATGGGAGATGGCATACCTTTTTTTGGACACGATGGCCAGACAACAGGCCTCGGAAAGAACCACCATTAATTGACTGGACGAAGGTTTCAATGAAAACCCTGACACATCCCCTTTCAAATCCATGCCAAGTTATTGCGAAGGAGGACAACACTTTAGGGAACTACGCACATGATTGTCAAGGCTAGTCTCTCATTCAGTTATGGTGTAACTATCTGACAGTTATCATTACACAAGCTTAGAAGGAAGATTGTTATCGTTGGACCCCTCAACGATGTTCAACCAACTCCAACTATGCTAATATTTACCAGGAGTTAATCACAACCGACTCTCATAATGTTGGCCAGTTAGAACTAAACATAAAGTCACCATTATGGTAAGACTTGTACTTCGTTTCGCGAAGGCATATGCTTGTTGGAAACCATTTTCACTAGACTCTATTGTTTTAAGTAATGTTAATACTTCCGGGAAAGGGACGTAATTATTATTAAGACTTTGATAAATACCCAACTTTAAATTTTCATACCTAGGAATGGGAAATACCAAGGATCCCTAATAGTATAAAGTTTAACATATGAATATATATGGAAAGGATTAGATTATTAGTTTATGTTTCCATTTAGTAATAAACCTTGTTGTTGTTATAAGGGATTTTATTTCGGAGTCAAATCAT
>SNQJ01S0191069.1:3116-18029 GCA_010110895.2 Picea sitchensis | reverse complement strand
GCAGGACACTAGTTGTCTGAATCGCGGGGATTAGCCAATTAGGGTTTTTACAGAAAACCTTAGCTCTCCTTTTTAATATCGAAACTCCCACACTTCTCACTTGTCGCTACCTCAAATTTTGTCGTAGCAAACTTGCCAAATAGATCACTAGTTCACTAGAAGATGTTCAATAGAATAAGTGAGTGAATGTTCTTATGAGAGACACCTTGAAGTGTTTTTGGAACAGGGTCAGACCCAGGGTTCAATGCTTCAACAACGCACCAACAAAACCCTAACTATCGGCCCTTTCGAAAACACTTGTGAAGCAGATGAAGTCTCACCTGAGGTAGAGGAAAGGGAGGTTGCAGGACTCAAATGTCTGCAACCTAGCTGGGACATAGATCTGTGATTACAATACTTAACACAGCACTTAGCAGTTAACATTCATTAGTCCTTAACCCTTTGTCCACATCACAGCTAAAACCCTAATTACATAACAGCACAGTATTCAACAAGATCTAAGCATATCTGACCATTTAGCACATAGCATCAACAAATATAGCATTCATCCAAGTTATTAAGCACTAAGCTACTATATAAGATGCATCTAACATACACAAATATTCAGCACTAAGCATAAATCACATTAATGACACAAAGCAATCACAACACAGGATATACGTGGTTGACCCCCAGCGTGGAGCTACGTCCACCAACTCTTCTTCTCTTTATTATCTTATTTCAATGCACAGAACCACAATACCAACTCCACATAGGACAGGAGATCTACACACACCGCGCCATATCCTCCTTCCCCGAATTGGGTCACAGCACAAATCCTTCTTACACAGTCTGCACACAAGCTTCTTACAATCACTTGCACTTAGCTCTGCAAGTCTTAACACATAGTATGCACAAATCCTCTAGCTCCACACTAAGCCAATTCTACTAGGTCTCTTCACCATTATAATAATAATACTTTCTTACATCGCCTAGATATCTATGTATACATTACAAATGGGGCCTAAACATGGGTAAACCCATTGGCCGACATCCCATACCCGTTACATAAACCCTAATCCCAAAAATCCAACAAAAGGGAGCGAGATTCTACGATCTTTGCTTCGCATGGCGCTTCGTCTTCGACCAGCCTGTCGAAGTCCCAAAAATGGTCAAACACAACCAAGGTTCTCCAAAACTTGGTCGAGGGCCAACAAGCCCCCAACACTCACATGTGACTCGTCCCAAGTCACTCCGATCTAGGAAACTCTACTTCAAAGGCCTCGAGCTTGACTTGAGTTGCTTCGACCTACTTCTTCGCCAGAGCCTCATGCTCAGTGAACTCCTCAATAAATTTCTCAATCACTGGTCCTTCCAATCATTGTTCCACCATGGTGACTACTTTTTCTAGTTGTGCACCTTGTCCCTCAATCTCCTCAAAAAGTGTACAGGCTTCATTCTGCACTAGCTGTAGCCTCTGGGTCACTTCCATGACTTTACTCTGGATGGCATGGACCTATTGTTGAATGGTGTGTTGTTCTTGGGACAATTTCATCCTCTCGACTACTAATAGAGGCTTTAGTTGTGCTTGTACTTTCGTTGCTTGTTGTTTTTCCTCCAAGAGCTATGACTCCAGTGTCCTTAGTTCTCGATCTTCTGCAAGGTGCTCGTAGGTCTGCACACTTCGAATGATTAATTGCTTGCATTCTAAGGCCTATGCCTTGATTCTTTCTACTGCGCTCCGAGCAGTTTCTTCCCTCTAATCTCGCACTTCCTGCGGAGTGCTTGGCACAACTTGTAGTTCCAATTCTACCACTCTTGCTTGAAACTGTTGAATAGTTTCAGCGAGCTTCTCCACTTGACTCTCCATTGTGTCCTCTTCTATCTGTGTGAGGCCCGGAACAGAGCGAAGTGCTCTGGTGACTGCCTCCTTGACTCCCATCTACTCTGTGAGTAGTTGTTATTTTTCCTTCTAGATCTGCGCTTTATCATTTGCAAACTTCGCTTGGAGGTCATATTTCTCTTGTTGTGAAATCCGGCGTTGCTCTAGGGCTTCTTCTTTTGCTTTCTTTAATGCATATGTGGCCTACTCCTTTTCCTTCTGGACCCGACGAAGGTGAGCCTCGGTCGAGTCTGTAAATCGACGTAGCTGGGCAAGCTCATCTCCTACTTCTAAGTCCCAAGTTGACAATGGCGCAATAGACAATGCGCAGCTCAAATAAAGAGCATGTTGTACCCCTTTGAGATCTACCTTGATCCTGTTAAACATTGTCTCTTGTTTGGCTTCGCTTCACTACAAAATGTCCTCTGAGGTATATGATACAGCGGTGATGATGAGGTCAATATCATCTACCATGAGCACAGTCTAAAATGGAGGTTTATTGGCTTTTGACTTCTTTCGTGATGAAGGTTTCTGCAGGGAAACCTTTCTTTTCTTGGATGTTTCAACCTCCGTGATGGGATCCTTAGGGGGTGTTACTTTGCCATGTTCCTGTTTTTTTTCTTCCCCTTCATCCTCTTCTTTGTCTACTTCGTCACCTCCTCCTCCTTCAGGTGAATCTGGTGTAGTTTCCTTTGATGCACTGCTCAATTATTGTCCATCTTCCTTCTTTTTCTTCCTATTGCTGCTGGGTGAATCATATTCTTCGCGAGTGACTACAAGACTTCCAATGAGGTTAGGGTAAGAGAGTTATGTCTGTTCAACCGGTACAAGGAACTCTGCAGGCCATTCCTTGGTTATTTCTTCCATCTCCTCCTCTGTGAGTTTGTAATAGGACTAAATCTCTTCTTTGTGTTTGTCTCTGCGCGCAATGATATAGATGAAGTGCATGTCTGCACGGAACTTTGCAAGTAGCCTGACCTTGTGCAGAGTGTTCGGTGTCATGCGAAGGAAGGATTCAAAGCCTCTCTTCAGTTGTACATAACAGGTGTGGAACACCTATTTTTGACTACCATTGCTTCACCATGTCGCTTGAATACCATAGCGTAGTGAACTTCACATCTAATGGCTCGGACAGCTCAATTTCAGAGAAGGTCGCTCCTTCCGGAATCTCCCAAGAAATGAAGGCAATGAGAATTAGCAACCAATTGAAATGGAACTCGTAGCCCTGATCCTGAGCTTCGCAGTAGTCTTTCTCTAACTGGTTGACGAGGTAGCTCGCCCAATTCATTTGCATCCCTTCGATGCAGTTTCCTGCGAGGTCGACGACAAACCATGTGACCTACGTTGGCCTGTTCTTCCTAACGAGCTTACCAGCGATCAACTGGAAAGCTAGGCGCATTGCGCCATTTTGGATGGAGGCTACCTTGTAGTTCTGATTCCCTTTCTCCACATCGTCATAGGTTTCTTTTATGCGTTGCTCTAGGGCACGATCTGTAGCCTTCCCTAAGTAAAAATCCTGGGGATCTGGTCATTGCATACTTAATCCAGTGACCCGATGGATCAGCACCAGATCTACTATGATGTGTCGATCCAACCACAAGTAACCACCATGGTATCATGATAGAAGGAGTTTAATGCACTCGTTAACCTCCTGATGTCTGTCGAAGTGTGGGATCTTCATCGCATTAATAATGGTGGACCTCGCGATGTCCATAGTCCATGGCTGGGGGATTATCTTCGACTTATTCCCCATTGTCTTGTTCAAGTACTTGTGTGGTGCGAGCATGCCATAGTTCTTGCGGTATCCTAAGTTGAAGTCACTGATATTCAGCGTCATAATCTGGCCTAACTGCAGTCCAACTACGCATATCCCCTTTGGGAGGTACACAGTAATCAGTGTGTAGTCGAAGTCCCTCGGGACGCTATCACGACTAACCACGCCATCCAGAGGCAAGATATAGTCATGCAGTGTAGATGGGATGAGATTCACATTTTCCAAGTCATCGCGATGCTTGATTCTCTTCTCTGTCGCAGTTCAGGAGGGCCTAGATCGATGTGCAGTTGATGGGGATGCATGCACTCCTCTCATCGACGAGGCATGTACTCCTGCATAAAGGACCTTCTCAGCCATGAGGTCTATGAGGATTTCTTCGACGGATTTCTCTACTGTGCCAAGGTCGCCCAACATACGCACTCAACATCAGATATATCGGGCGACGAACAAGCAATCAAGGTAGCAGAATGGATGGCGAGGTTACAATAAGCATTGTGTGAAAGCGATTAGTTCTTTGTGGGCTCGGATAATCACAATTCGCGAAAGTGTCATCGATGCAACATTCGACGGGATAAATAGACAACGTCGTAATGGACTCCTCCAACGGGTCGGAATGCCTCGATCAATACAATTCCATCTATTATGGCACAGTCCCAACGGTCTGATGGCGAACGTTATGGAAATAATTGTGTTTCTAGCCGTTATGAAGCGTCGTTCTAACGGTCGAGACGCCTCCAACGGTCATATTTCTTCGCCATGGTGAAGTGCCAGTCGGTGTTGTTCTGCTATTCCGATGAGGTTCAAGTTCTGCAGGTCTTCCTTCTGCAAAGTCCTCTCTGGAACCTCCTACAATTTTTCTAGCTTTGATTTCTTCTTACTAATCTTTCTAGCTTTCTTTCCTGTGATTTGTGTCTCTGGATTCCTCTTTCCATTATTGTTCTTATCTTTTCTTAGCATAGTAACTTCGCATTATTGAGGATATTTCCCAAGGTTCGAGGATAATACTTCTTCTCTTATTGTTTCTGGAGTAGGTGCTCTACTCTCCTGCATGAATAGGTTCTTTAAGCCTTCTTGTGTTCTTTCAACTTCGACAGCTAAGTATGTGGTCCTTAGTTGCTTCGACTTGTCCTCTTGTTCTTTTATTAAGCGCGCTATTCTCTTAGCCATGAAATCCCTTAATTCTTGTTTTTTTTGTTCTATAGCTTATGCTTCTTCTCTCCTTCGGATCTGATCTCTCTCAATCCAAGTTTTTCCAAACAAAAGTGCAAAGGGAGCATTGTTCTCAGAAAACTTAATGACCTCGAATTCTTCCTTTGTCGATGTTCCATGAGAAACCATAGGTACATGGTAAAGTCTTCCACATAGGGTTATCAGCTTTCCTTTAAACAATCCTATTCCTCCCAATGAAGGAATCATAGCAGGCTTTCCTAAGATTTTCCAAGTACTTTTTGTCATAATGTTCACTTGTGCTTCTACATCCAATGCATAGTCTATGTCGAAGTCTCCTATTATTGTTTCTATGCACTCTTTCTCTTTTAAAATCTTTGATAAACTGATGTCTTTGTGATCATTCAGTGTTTATTTCATCTGTAATAATATAGCCTCTAATTATTTCTAGTTCTTTAGCATATTCTTAGTCTCTTGACATTATTCATGGCATTCTTGTCTTATGTTCATCTTCTCAACTTTAGCAATCATTCTAGGGAAATCTAAAATTTCATGTCCAATAGCTTTACAGCAAAGGAAAATAGGACTTCTACCAGGGCATTCCTTAGCAAGATGTACCGGTCTTCTCCAATTATAACATAATGTCAATCCTCTCTTTCTCTTAAATGATCCCCAACATTTCTTGTACTACACAATGGGATCATAGTGATAGACCTGCAAAAAATTCTTTCTAGGATCCTGCATCTACTTGTTATTCCAAAATTTCTTTCTATGCATAGGGATAACATATCTTTCACTATTTTTATCAGATCTATTCATATCATATCTTCTTTCTTCTAGTTGTGCCCTAGTTTTCAGACTAGGACAAAATTTATCAAATATACCTAGATCCATTCTTTCGAAACGAAAATTTCCACTTATCTTACCTTTATCAGAGAACAAAGAATTAAGATCTTACCTATTTTCTTCAGACCCCATTCCCTTCTTAGCACAGAGCTTCACAAGTCAAGTAGAGTATTGCACACTACAACAACAGATCTATGCACAAAGCTTTCTCTTTTCCTCAGTTCCTAGCAATCACAGTTTCAGGTCCCGGCAATGGAACCATTTGTTGGCACAGGGGCAAACCCAGGGTTCAACGCTTCAACAGTGCACCAACAAAACCCTAATTACCGGCCCTTTCGGCAACACACGCAAAGAAGATGAAGTCTCACTCGAGGTAGAGGAAGGGGCAGTTGCAGGACTCAAGTGTCTGCAACCTAGCTGGGACACAGATCTGTGATCACAATACTTAACAGAGCACTTAGCAGTTAACATTCAGTAGTCCTTAACCCTTTGTCCACATCACAGGTAAAACCCTAATTACATAACAGCGCAATATTCAACAAGATCTAAGCATATCTGACCATTTATCACATAGCATCAACATATCTAGCATTCATCCAAGTTATTAAGCACTAAGATACTATATCAGATGAATCTAACATACATAAATATTCAGCACTAAGCATAAATCACATTAATGACACAAAGCAATCACAACATAGGATATATGTGGTTCACCCCCAGCGTGGGGCTACGTCCACTAACTCTTCTTCTATTTATTATCTTCTTTCAATGCACAGAGCCACAATACCAACTCCGCATGGGACAGGATATCTATGTGCACCTCGCCAGATCCTCCTTCCTCGAATTTGGTCACAGCACAAAGCCTTCTTACACAGTCTGCACACAAGCTTCTTACAATCACTTGCACTTAGCTCTGCAAGTCTTAACACATAGTATGTACAATGCCTCTAGCTCTGCACTTAGCCAATTCTACTAGGTCTCTTCACCGTTATAATAATAATGCTTTCTTACATCGCCTAGATATATATTTATACATTACAAATGGGGCCTAAACATGGGTAAACCCATGGGCCAACATCCCATACCTTTTACATAAAACCTAATCCCAAAAATCCCACAAAAGGGGGTGAGATCTCGCGATCTCTACTTCACTTGGCGCTTCGTCTTCGATCAGCCTGTCGAAGTCCCAAAAATGGTCAAACACAACCAAGGTTCTCCAAAACTTGGTCGAGGGCCAACATGTGCATTTATACTTTTTCCAAGCAACCTCTCTCCTTAAACTTAGGAGATTCTAGTTTGTCTTGTTACAACCACTTTACTCTTTCATTAATTGACTTGTAACTAACTAGGGGTTTCTTTGTCATTCTTCAAGGCTTCTAACTTAACAAAGACATAACTCCTCAACCATGATGAACCACGTGGCGTACCACGTATCACTGGAAATGCTATGACGATGACTATTTGTATATGAGTGTTTCATATGCATTTGCATTATCCTTCATGTCCTTATTCCTCAAACAAATTTAGGTCTCATGACCACACCTCTGGGGGCTTCGTGTAGACTTCATCAAATGCACCAAACACATCTACTGACATCAACCACTCTTATTGACATCAATGACAACTAACTCACCATCAATATCGACCACATATCTAGGGATTTCAGACTTCTCCAAAGGTTGACATCAATCTCCAAGGGTTGACATCAATGACAACCAACTATCCAAACCAGCTGTCTAACAATCTCCCCACTTGGCATTGATGGAAACACCAACATTGATGGAAACACTCATACTCCAATACTCATGCACCCCCTATGACCATTGCTCCTCATCAATGTTTCTCTCTCTTCCCTTTTGACATCAACGGCAAGGGGTATCTCTCCTCGAGGTTGCTCCCCCTATCTTCATGCGTTTGTTCTTTCTCTTCACATGTTCATGTCCTCATGTTTCTTTCAAAGTTCCTAGTTCCTCTTCTCTTTTTTATATCAATAACAAAGAGTGACTCCCCGTGAAATTATACCTTTTCTGAGCAGTCCTTCTCTGACTTTATGCGCTTGATTCTTTCTCTTCTGATCTTTCTCTTTCTCTCCTTTTGACATCATGGGAAAAAGGATAACTCCCCCTATAATTATGTCTACTTTTGTCCACATGGTTCTAATATTTCTTTATGGATCTCTTTCTCTAATGATTTATCTTCCCTTGAATTCTCTGCAAGATGTTGTATAGAGCAATGTAGGACTACATGTATATGTTTCATTTTCCTCTCTTCTAGTGCTGCTTATTTTCCATTGGTGCTTCCTCTTGTAACTCTTTGACATGTATAAAAATAATTCAAAACTTCTTGACTTCAAATCTTCATGGCATGTTATGTTCATTGTTTAGACATCAATGACCATATTGTTCAACGATGTCCCTCTAACGATATAGCTTTTGTTGAATCTTTCCATGTCCTTCTATGCATTTCACTGCTTGTCTTTATGTGACCAACTAATTCCATTGATTCCAATTTTAAGTACACTGTTATGCATCTTCTCTGGCCAATATTTTGTGTATCTGCTAAGTATCCATCTCTGTCCATATGTCAAAAATTGCCCATAACTTTGCTACTCAATTTTCCACAATGCTAACCCGTCTATCACTGTACTATCATGAAGGCTTTACGACTACAATTGATCATCACATATTCATGTCTCTTCAACCTGAATCAAATTTGTCGAATGGTCTTCTCTATCTACAAATCAAACTTACATGTTTGGAACAACCTATATTGAATATATCCATACATGGAATACAATCATAAACTTCTACATGTGTAACTGCCAACTAATACCTGCGTGGGAACACAACTTATCAACCGATCAATCTGTCACTTTGTACTTGTGTTATCTGACTACTCTCAATATATCTCTGAAAATACTTCAAACTGCTCGAAGGATGGTTCTCTTATCTATAGTAGCTACTGCATAACCTCCCCTTATTCAATATTCATATTTACTGGGAGTTTTCAAGCCGGATGGCTTAGAACAATGGAGGAATCTACCCTAATGCAAAGTAATATTCTTCTTCATCTGCAGACTCATCATCTCTCTGAATTCTGAATTCTTCAATTTTTCCTATGGATTCATTATGATCATGCACTACAATTCTTGAAAGTACAATCTCTTGGGCATGTTCTTTATTCACGTGCTCTTCTTTTATTTCTCTCACTACTACGAATAATGCGATCTATGGGGCCTATAATTTATTCACATTCCCTTCTTGTCTTTCTTTTCTTCTCCAAACCTTCATGTATCTGACATCGATGTTTCCTTTCATGGAGGGCTTTATCCTGCTTCTACAGTTCTGAGCTATATGACCATTATTGTGGCATTTGTAACACTCAATGTTGTGGGGAGCCACATAGGTATTTCTTGTTTGAACATTTCTTCCAAATGCTCTGTAATCTACAGCCTTATGTCCAAAGTTAGTACAAATAAAACAATGACCATAAAAGAAATTTTCATACCTGAGAGTGAATGATCTTCTTTGTGGTGTAGTCCTTCTGAATTCTCGCCTTGGTTGATCTTCTCTTCTGTTGATCTCTTCATCGTGATTGAAGCTTCTTTGTTGCTTGAATGTGGAAGGTCTTGTTGAATATATGTCTCCATTATACTCATTCTTCTTTGATTCTTGTTGATCATGGTTCATTCCTTTGAGAACGTCTGCATAACTCTCTATTTTCTTCATTCTTACTTTCTGGAAACCTAGAGTCCTTCTCTTCAACTTTATTTATTGATGATGTGGATGTTTCTCTCTCTTCAACGTTCTTGTTGAGATTGATGATTTTAACTCTTAATGTGACAACTTTTTCTTCAATCTTCTCAATCTCTTCTTCTTCCTTCATCATCTAAATCTTCATGACTTCTTTCATTCTCTTTGCTTCTTCAAGTTGTATTTTCAAGGAGATGATTTCTTCTTCAAGCCTTTTTTTCTTTTTGACTAAATTATGCTTCAAGTTGGTTTAAATCTTTAGATATTTCCTTGAGATGATTTTTCAAAATATTCTCTCTCTTCTCTGCTTCCTTTCTTTGTGCTACTATTTTGGTTTCCAAACACTGCTTCTCTTCCATCTAACTTTTGTATGTTTCTTCAATCCTTCTAGCTTCTTCCAACTCAGCTTTTAGATTCACTATGACTTGTTGGGCTTCTTCGAAACTTTCTTGAGAATTGTTCTTGACTAATTTTTCTTCAAGAGACTTGTTTTTCTTCCTTTCTTTCGTCAATTTGTCTAAAGCACTAATTAATTTTTCTTCAAGGTCTACTATGCCTTCTTCACAATCTTCTTCTTCTAAATTTGTCTGACATGATGAGCATATTTCTTCTTGTTTTGTTCTTGGATCTTCTTTAGTATTTTCTAGCTTTTCGATGGGAGATTCCTTAAAGTAGAGATTATGTAGCTTATCCCAAAGCTCTTTTGTTGGTAAACATTTTCCAACTTTCTCTCTTACCAGATCAAGTAATCCTTCCCAGATGAAATCTATTTATATTTTGTTGTTTCTTTTAAATTCCTTCTTGGTTGCAGTCTTTTGTTTATTTGTAGCGGTGTATCCTATAACAATTGGTTTCCAAACATTATACCCCTATCCCTCTAAAAAAACTTTCATCTCGATACTCCACATTTCATATCTTTGACCATTCTGACCATCAAAATGTGGTACCCCAAACATAGTGTACCCTGTGATCTTCTTTCCAGTGGTTAATTTTTTTCCTGAAGGAACCTGCTCTGATACCAATTGTTGGAATATTGAGAGGGGGGGGGTGAACTAGTATGATCACTTTTACCACTTTTAACCACAATATATAAAATTCAAATTTATCAGCGGTATATCATCAATGTATCATCCATGATTGCATTCAATAAATTATGAGCATATAAGAAACATCACATCAAATACACAGTACACCAGAATTTACGTGGAAACCCAAATGGGAGAAAACGACAAAATGCTTTCTTATATATTGTCAAGAATACATTCATTGGAATCGCCAACTTCCCAATTCTCCAGCTACAACTGGAAGGAAGCTACAACCCCCTATTTGCAGGCTCCAACATGAAGGAAGCTACAACTCCCTGAATTCTCTGGCTCCAACCATAAGGAAGCTACCACCCCCTTATTCTTAGGCTCCAACTCCCTGAGTTCTTCGGCACCAATCGGAAGGAGGATACAACCACCTTTCCTTGCCCCATCTTCCCGCCCTAAAATATAAGTGTAGACCAATTGTCACTACCACAATCACTGCTAGTGTCACTGGCACTGGCACTTCCATTGTCACATCAACCTATAACATGTCAACCTGTCACTGTATCCAACCTGTCATTGTCACTTCCATTGTCATTGTCACTGGAATACCATCATCAACATGTCACTATATCCAACCTGTCACTGTAACCAATCTGTCATTGTCACTAATACTCAACATTAACGAAACCAGATCCTCTCACATGGATATCATCACCAAACCATCTACATCAACCATGTACATCAACCTGTATCAACCATGCATCAATCATGCACCAACACATGTACCAAACCGTGCATCAACCATGCACCAACACATGTACCAAACCATGCACCAACACATGTATGAAACCATGCATCAACCATGCACCAAAACATGTACCAAATTGTGCATCGACAATGCACCAACACCTGTACCAAACCATGCATCAACAGTGCACCAACACCTGTACCAGACCGTGCATCAACCATGTACCATATCATGCATCAAACTTTACCATACCATCAACCATGTACTAACATGTACCACAAATCATGTACCATGAGATGTGCCCCAACCATATACCATAACACTCATGGTATGTTTCAATCATCCCATGTACCATAAGATATCAACAATGAAGTGCCTCAACAAAGTACTCCAACATATACCAAGATCACCAATATGTGCCTCTAACCATGTACCATATCATCGACCATATACCTCAAGCAACATGCCAAACATCCATAGACCATGTACCATAATATGTACCAAGCAAGTACTATCAATGGTGTACCTCAACCAAGGACCAATATCACCAAGATATGTCTCTCATACATGTGCTACCATATACCAAACGTTTACCTCAATCATATACCCACATCACAAGGATATGTCTCTAACAATCAACCATACCAAACCAGATACCAAGATAGCCAAGAATGTACTTTTAACAATGTATCATATCATCACCAAGGTGTACCATGCACAATCACTACCATGACATGCCTCAAGCATGTATCATAGCAACTCAAGAGTTACCTCATCCATGCATCAATATCATCCAAAATATACCTCATATAAGTGCCAACACCATGCACCTAAGATGTGCCTCAATCATGTGCCAATGTCTCAACAATATACCAATCATGCATCAAGTATGCACCATAACCATAACATGTAACTCTCAAATCAAACACATAATCATACATGTAACCTGTAGATGACATGATGTATCATATATCAGACAAATAGACCGACATGAGCATCAACAACCTTGCACAAGCATTCTTTCTTCACTTTTGTCTTGTCCTCTCAAGACAAAGACTTCATGTCATGTGAAGCCTCATGTGACGAGCACTATGAAACCCACGAGGATGCCTCGCGGGACACTTGTTGTTTGACCCGCAGGGATCAGCCAATTAGGGTTTTTTAAGAAAACCCTAGCTCTCCTCTCTAATCTCGAAACTCCCTCACTTCTCACTTGTCGCTACCTCAAATTTCGTCGTCGCAAACTTGTCAAATAGATCACTAGTTCACTATAAGATGTTCAATAGAATAAGTGAGTGAATGTTCTTATGAGAGACTCCTTGAGGTGCATTTATACTTTTTCTAAGTAGCCTCTCTCCTTAAACTTAGGGTCTTCTAGACTTTCTTGTTATAACCACTTTACCCTTTCATTAATTTACTTGTAACTAACTAGGGGTTTCTTGACCATTCTTCGGGGCTTATAACTTCACAAGGCCATAACTCCTCAACTGTGAGGAACCACGTGGCATACCCCCTATCAGCAGAAATAGTATGATGAAGACTATTTGTCTATGAGTGTGTTACCTATATTTTCACTATCCTTCATGTCCTTATTCCTCAAACAACTTTGGGTCTCACGACCACACCTTTGGGGCTTAGTGTAGACTTCATCAAATGCACCCAACACATCTGTTGACATCAACCACTCTTGTTGACATCAATGACAACTATCTCACCATCAATCTTGACCACATCTCTAGGGCTTCCAAACTTCTCCAAAATTTGACATCAATCTCGAAGGGTTGACATCAATGACAACAAACTGCCCAACAATAGCCTTTGTTGTAGCTTTGTCATCCAATGGATGATCTTCCTGCTCATAATTATGATCCTTGTGACCAATAGATAGAGCATGTTGTTGACCCAATTCACCCATATCTAGTACAATCTATATAAGTAGATCACATAGACACCAACATCATTAGTAGCATCATAAGTAGATATAATTGATTATAGAGTAGTTGAAATGGTAGTGGAGGTATTTGCATAGTCAAAGATAACAATAGAAGCATAGGTAGAAAATGTTATTGATCATGATTCAATGTTTTATATAGTCCTTATTGAAGCATTATAAGTTAAGGATAAACATATACAAGAAATGGCAATCATAAGGATAAAGGTGGGGCTTCATTTGTTTACCAAGAAGCAAGATTCTAGGTCCAAATTGAGAGATTATGACCTTGTTATTCTAGTCAAAGAAATAATTTAAGATACGATATCAATAGGAAAACAATCAATTCTATGTCGTTGTGCACGTTGATGGAAATGAGGGCAATAAATATGTTCTTTTAGTATGTTTCCTCCCCTCTCCAATGTTCAAGTAAGTCTTTAGTAAAGGTGTTGAGGGTTGGTCCTCTAGTGCTTTAGGAGACTAATAGTCATTTACATGGCAGGTTTTCAGCACTTGGCAGTGTGTCATAAACATATTTGCATGGCAATGTGTCCAATAACCATCAGTTGGACATACACTTGCCATAAGTGTGTATCATATATATCGATGACATATGTCGATGCCATTTGGATAATAAACAACTCAAATTTCTTATTTCTAAAAAATGGCCCATTTTAAGACCTTTTGTCAACGATAGGATGGTACATTTGGTAGAGATTACTTTTTGGCCCATATATGTAAGGATCAAATGGTTTAAGGGAAATTTCAATGGGAGAGTAGTTTAGGGAAAAGTATTGCAATGTAGAGTCTCTCATAGTAGATAGTCTAATGTAGTACTTAGCGTTTTTCCTAAATGATCTTCTGGTACTTGATTGTTTAGTTGATGATGTTAACAACTCCGATAGGGGGGTGTGGTGTGATAGATTTGCACTTGGGTACTCATATACGTCTACCCATTGGGAGGTGCATTGTGCAATTCACTACTACATTGCATTCATACATGATCCATTGGACAATGATACAATATCTCTCAAGAATGACTCTAATGTGATGGATCACCTTTTGGATTATCCCTCACCTTATCCTAGACGTGGGAACTCTTTGGGATGTCTAACACTTAAGTGTGTTCCTTGGGTGCCTTCTCTCCTCATTTATATAAACCTTGGTCATTATTTTGATTCACTTTGACACTCAAAGAACCCATTTGTGGCATTTCCTAACTTCATCGGTCTTTCCTCCTCCTATTTTTTATTTTGCAAATATTATTTGATGACTTAAGTTGTGTCAAACAACAACTCTAGAAATGTAGGTTATTAGTCTTTCCATTGATACCAATCATACAAATTTCTAATACAAAGCATTGCATTTGTTAAGCATGCACACATGGATTTTTAGTGCACTCTTGTCATTCCATCTTGGTATCTTCGTGGTTATAATAATGTAATCATTTCAATTGATTTGAATATTAAAAGCATTACACTACATTAACAATTCCATTGGCAATTGTTGTATTTGTTGGTAGGGTAGGGCAAGGCATGAAACCAAATGTATAGTGTTTTCATAAGCTCACCACCTTTTGGTAGATCTTGTCCCTATTAAATGTTGAGATTTGGATACCTTGGAAAGTGGTCCCCATGTGCTTATGAGTCTCTAAGCACAAAGGGGAAAGACTTTTACCCTCATACTTTACTTTATGATTCTAATTTCACTTTGACTTAGGAGTTTTAAGTCAAAAGTAAAATATGTCACTTAAGTCATAAAGTGACAATTAATTCACAATGTGGGTGAATTAATAGACATA
>SNQJ01S0191068.1:19393-34796 GCA_010110895.2 Picea sitchensis | reverse complement strand
ATTCGATGGAGTAGGAGGAACATTGCTCATATTTAAATAAAGCACAGACGTGTCGAGATAAGTGAAGCATAGCGTTGCACATTCTCTAAGCAGTTTTTCTCACAGAAATTCGTAGAGGATCCAAGGGGAAGGAAGCAGGCGATTGCACAAGGAAAAAATCAATCTAAAATTGCAACAAAACTCAGACAAATCAATATGAAAAGAGTTGGGCGAATGCACAAACACTGGGGGAATTCCTCAAGGAAAAATGTATGGAAAAATTTGCAAACACAACGGTTTTTCTTTGTAAAACGTAGAGAATTAAATTGCCAAAAACGGAGAGGAATAACTTGCCAAAAACGCAGAGATTTTATTCTTGGAAACCGCCATGAGGAAGAGGGGAAGTGTAGAGGTTCAGAGAATGGTTATCGCCAGGAGAATACGCATGCTGGGAGAATTTTCTTTCGCAAAACGCAGAGATGAATCAAAGTAAAAACGTTAGGGGATGCTCATTGTTGGGTGAAATTGTTGCATAAAGAAATAACACAGAGGTTTGAATAAAAAATCGTTGAGAAAAGAATTAAAATGCAGAGTTTAACTCTCGATCCATTCAGATGAAATAAGTGTAGTGTTAATCCACCATTCGACGAAGGAAAATAACAGTCCAGTAGACAAAACGCAGAGGCAAAAAGTTATGGATAAAACGTGGTCAATAGCGCAGACGTAAATCATGACAAAAAAACATAGAGATGGACATGGAACATGTAGAGGTAATGCTGAAAGAGTTTCTTGGTGAAAGTGCAAGGGAAAGGAAAAATCTTTGGTTAAAAACACAGAGATAAAAAGAGACAAAATCGTTGGGTAAAATTGTTGGTAATCACTGGGTAAATGGGATAAAATCGTTGGGTAAATAGGTAAGAAAATGCAGAGATAAGATTTGTGGAAATGCATAGTTTTTATGAGTTTAGGCGTTGGGTAGTTTCTTGATAAAAACGCAGAGAAACCAATTGTTGGGAAATTCGTATGCAACTCGAATTGTTGAAGGGAAAGGAAAGGTGCAAAGGTTTCAAGGCTTAGATACACCAAGGAATAGAATATAAATGCAAATCTTATGCCGAGCAATCATAAGAAAATCGATTTGTGCAAGGAAACATAAAGGCGCAGAGGTAATAGGAGAAATCCCAATGATTTCCTTGGGTTATACAAGGAGAAGGAAGATATGAATGGAGGGCGATAACTAGCATATAACGGCCCCCAATTCCAGAAACCATAGTGGATTCCATCTCTTGCTTAGATTGTATATAGATGTTGGGTAATTCCATAATTTCAACACAAGTAAATTTAAATAGCTTGAGATAAAATTTCCAGAAACACTAA
The DNA here is from genome assembly GCA_010110895.2 of Picea sitchensis. Classification (NCBI taxonomy): domain Eukaryota; kingdom Viridiplantae; phylum Streptophyta; class Pinopsida; order Pinales; family Pinaceae; genus Picea; species Picea sitchensis. Next base: position 33,440 of record SNQJ01S0191068.1, on the reverse strand, counting down.
AGAACTGGCAGTGATCAAGGATTGTGTAGATTGTATAAAAATTCAAAAAATATAAAGATAATTAAATTTCTGAAAAAAATAGTACATCTTACTGAAATATAAATACTGGAACCCATGTCAATTCAAAGAAATTTAAAAGCATGTACATCTTAAATTTCAATACAATTACAATTCTCAATAAATTACTTTCAATACAATTACAATTCTCAATAAATTACTGCAGCCGATGACGAAAGTGAACCTGGAGAAGATCTTCGGCAATTGGCGCTGCTCGCCTCACAAGGTAGAGCCACTACTCTCTCTCAAGTTGGGTATCCCAACTCTCACAAGTAAAACTAGTCAAAAATTTTGCAGCATAACATTAGTCATAACCAGTGTGATCCATCTTTCAACTCAACCATTTGTTTTATAGAATTTTCCCACACTTGCACAATTAACTCACTTTTAAATTAAAATAATTTTGAATTATCTCCCCCTTACACTTTTCACCCTTTCCCCCAATTTGCACAATTAAATCCACTTTTTAATTTAATAAAAGTAAACTTCCCTCACCCATCCTAAAAGTTCTCCTAAAACCACTCCTAGTTGTCCCTTTATTCCCTTTATTTTCAATTAATGAGTGACGACTTTCTAAAATGGAGTTGAGTTAAAATAGGAATCTTCTTCTAGTTAGACTATTGTTAACTAGACTTTAGATTCCTTTCTATGAGTACTCTTTCCTATAGCTTTATTTCAATTTTACCTTAAATTCCAATTTGGTAATTACTTGCACATATGTGTATTAAATAACTCTTTAGATTTATTTTATTTTCATTGATTTAGTAAATTGATTTATTTCATCCCCTCATTATTTAATTTATAAAATTAGTTTTTTTTGTCTTCTCACTAACTTAGACTTAGGATTAGTTAAATTTTTAGTTGCAAAAGATTAGACCCTTAAGGATTATGATTACTAAATTCATTATTTAATTAATTAATTAATAATTTAATTAATTCGACAGTGCTCAAAATTTTACAAGGTTTAACATTCACTCAAAGTTTTCTAGGCCAAGATTTTACAAGGTTTAACATTCGCTCAAAGTTTTCTAGGCCATTCATTCACTCAATTTTAAAATTCCATGGCATGCTCTTTAAGACACACACCGTGCTCAAAGGGCGCCACTCGCCTTTGATTCAAAATTTTAATTAGGCAATGTTCCTTTCAAGACATACTCCGTGCTCCAAGGGTCACTCGCCTTTGACTGGTTTTGGTAGTTGTCCAACCCCTGGAGTCGACACTCCATTCGGGAAAACTTGTGAGAGACTAAGGGCTTCTAAGGAATAAGGACCCTGCCTTATTGTGCGCCCATTAGAAATATTTGTGAGTGATTGTCTTAGTCTTCCCTCACGGCATTGCGGATTTCTCAAACTAGGTAAATCATTAATCTACAATTCAAGGCATAACGGGAGTGCTAGTAAGCTGTGTCAGCGATGTTGCCACATCTATCCCTCAATATTTGGTTTCGTTTCATGGCCCCTTTACTCCTTATGTGGGTCAAACTAGTAAGAAATCGTCATCATTCATCCATCAACAAAACATTGTCAAAGATCCATAAACAACATCATAATATAATTGATCATATGTCACATATGCATAAATGAAATACTCAAACCAATACAATCCACTTCCTGACTCAATCCGGAGTCCAAGGAGGTCCAGTGATGCCATCAGCATCCTCAATCTATCAAGTGTCCTGCACACTCAAGGGAAAATCGTCAATAGAATCTATCAATACTTAGATATCATAAAACATAAATCATAATCCATCAACATCATCATAGGAATCCATAAGCGAATCAGACAACCATATACTAAAATTGGATCACTTGCACGCAAGTGTCCTCAAAGAATAAGTCAATAACATGTTCTCGCAAGAGCGAGATGTTACATACACCCCCTCTTGTCTTAAACTTCATCTCGAAGTTGTACAGTATATAAATGCAGTAAATAAATCATATAACAAGATCTAAATGTATAACTATCAAATAAATATGGAAACTGTTGGCGCATAGCATATGCGTCCTCCCAGGTAGCCAAGTGTGGACTATAATTGTCCCACTGGACCTTGACCTAATTGATTGTTTGACATCGTAGCTATCAAATACGATGGTCCAGAATGTGGATTGGCTTCGCCATGAGTGCACCCTCATATGACACCTGCAAGGAACTCATGCCAATCACATGTGTAGGATCACTAACATAATGTCTCAAAATAGATACATGAAAAACATCGTGCATATGCCTCAAAGAATCGGACAAGGCTAGTTGATAGTCCATGGGCCCCTTCCTTTCCACAACTTCGAAGGGTCCCAAAAACCTAGGATAGATTTTAACACCCTTTCCAAACTTGATCGAACTCTTGTGTGGTTTCACCCTCAATAAAACTCGATCGCCAACTTCATAATTATGGTCAACATGACTCTTATGTTGATCTTGTGCTTCTTTAATCCTTTGTCTTATCGTTTTCATTTTTTCTTCCATTTCTTGGATCACTTATGGTCCTACCAGGACCCTATCCTCAATTCGATATCAGCTCAAAAACGTTTGACATGTTCAGCCATAAAGAAACTCAAATGGTGTCATCTTAATGGTACTTTGGTAGTTGTTGTTGTACGCAAACTCTACCAGTGGAAAGAACTCTTCCCAGTGATTATGTTGGTCCATCACGTACATACACAACATATCTTTCAAGATTTAGTTCTTTCTTTCTATCTTCCCATCTGTCTCTAGGTGATACGTTGTACTAAGGTTAAGTTCGGTTCCCAAGGCCTCTTGGAAACTAGTCCAAAATCATCCTATAAACACCGATTCACGATCGGATATGATCCTTTTAGGAACACCATGCAATATCATAATCTCGCTGATAAAAACTCTAGCTATGTCTAGAGCCTGATACATCGTACGCAAGGAATAAAATGTGCACTCTTCGTCAAAATGTCAACTACCATGAAAATTGAGTCGTGCCTCCTTGTCGTCAGTGGAAATCCCACAATAAAGTCCATCGAAATGACCTCCCATTTCAATTCCAGAATAGCATGTGGATGTAGTAATATTGCCAGATGTCTATGTTCAACCTTCACTTGCTGACATTATAGACATCTTTCCACGTAGTTAACTATGTCCACCTTCATTCCTTTCCAGAAGAATAAGGGTGTAAGGTCTGCCCTCCTCTTCGTGACTCTTGGATGAGCCATGTACACTTCTCTATGAGATTCATTTAAGATCAAAATTCTCAATTCGTCGTTAGGCGTTACGTAAATCCGGCTATTATACCTCATCAATCCATCATTGTCCAATGCATATCCTTCAAACTTTGGTACCAACATGGTGTATTGTCCGATCTTTTACTTAACCTCTTTATACCAGTCATCGTCACAATGTATAGTTAGAATATTTTCTTGAAGATTCGTCTGATGAGGTATCACCGAAAACATGCGTGGTCTCCGACTCAACACATCTGCCGCTCTATTCACTATTCCTTTTATGTAGGCAATCTCAAAATCGTATTCAGTAACCAATTCTCACCAACGCCTTTGTCTCGCGTTCAAGTCACTTTGTGTAAAAATGTGCTGCAAGCCACAGTGGTTTGTTTTTAGTTCAAATTTTCTTTCAATCAGGTAGTGTCTCCACACTCTTAGGGCATACACAATGGCCAATAATTCCAAATAATGTGTCATGTAGTTCTCCTCATGCTTTCTTAATTTCCCTGAGATGTAAGTGATCAATCGACCACCTTGCATCGATACTCCACCAAACCCTTCTTTGGATGTGTCGATGCATACCAAGAATTTATTTTCCATGTCAGGGACTTTTAATATCATGACTATCATCAAAAACTCCTTGAGCATTTGAAATGCTTCCGCACATTTCTCGATCCATACAAAATTCTTATTTTTCTTCTGCAATTTTGTGATCTGATTTGCTATCTTCGAAAAACCTTCGACGAACTATCGGTAATATCCTGCTAAACCCATAAAGCTACGTACTTATGGTATGTTATTCAGCGCAAGACATTCCATAATATCCTCTACCTTCATTGGATCCACAGTGATGCCTTCGCTGGAGATAACATGCCCTAAATAATAAATCCTCAATTGATAAAACGAGGATTTCGACAATTTCCCATATAATTTGTTTTCTCGTAAAAATTGTAGTACCAAGCGTAAATGTTCTTCATGTTCTTTCATCGTTCGAGAATATATCAACATGTCATCAATGAATACTTGAACAAACTTGTCCAAGTATTTGCGGAACATCCCATTCATCAAGATCATGAATACTCTTGGGGCATTTGTTAGTCGAAACGATAAAACGATAAGCTCGTAATGTCCGAACCTCGTCATGAAGGAGGTCTTAGGAATATATACATGTTTGATCCGTAACTGGTGATATCTTGATCTGAATTCTATGTTTGAAAACACAGTCGTGCCCTTCATTTGGTCAAACAAATCGTCTATTCTTGGCAATGGATATTGGTTCTTGATCGTTGCCTTCTTCAATTCATGGTAGTCAATATAGAGTATACATGACCCATCCTTCTTCCGTGTGAAAATAACAGGCACACCCCAAGGTGACACACTTGGACATATAAGTCTTAGGTCCAACAACTCTTCCAGTTTCATTTTCAACTTCTGTAACTCGGGGGTCAACATATGATAAGGCGTTCTTTCTATCGGTTCAATTCCATGTTTCAAGTCGATGGTAAATTCCATCTCTCTTTCGGGCAGTAAACTTGGTAACTCTTCTGGGAATATGTCCACAAACTCTCATACTACCGGAAGGTTTTCTAATCCTTCCTCCATGCCCTTTTTGTTCAGCGCTAATATTCCATATAGCTTGCATCCTTTGCACATGCTCTTCTGTAGTTGTAGTGAAGAAATGAACCTTAAGGAAACTCCCTAGTCTCTTCCTACAATCAGTCATCTTTGTCCCTCATCATCGGTCAAACTCAATCATTTTGTCTTACAGTTGAGTATCACATCATGCGATTCTTACCAGTCCATACAGATCATGACGTCATAAGATCCTAATATCGTGACGTACATGTTGGCCTTCATTACAAAATCTCCTAGGTTGAGGCTACAGTCCATAACCTTTCCTCCAACCTTCTACTTGGCACCCGAAGCCATTTCAACGTAGCTAAACTCGTCCTATTCGACTGCCTTTACCTTAATTCTTTTTAATGTTGCATAATAAATAAAGCTCTTTGTAGGACCGGGATCTATCAAAATACTAAATGTATGGTCAACAATGGTACTTGATGTCTCAAGCATAGTAGACTGGTGCTCGACCTGGTGGTTATTCACTGTTGCATGAATCCTATGGGCCTTACCCAAATCTCCAACAATAGTGTGTCTTGCTGACCTGGATGCTCTAGCCCTCTCAACCGAATAGTCTCACTGGTAATTTGGCTCTCCACATGTCCAACATCTGGTCTTCAGTCTAGTACTCCTGGTCCCTAAAGTAGAAATTGTTGGTATACCAACCTGAAACCCTATTCTATTCGGCTGAATAGGCCTAAACTACTGCTATTGCAGATGACATTCTTGTTGGTGCTATGGTCCTCTGTATGGAGTCTGTTGCTGAGGAGTCAGGCACCATGGCGTTGCAAACGTGACACCTCTTGGCATGTCTCGATACACTGATGGATGTCTAACTAGAGTTTGATTCTACTGTGCACCAAATTCACCTATCCCATTGATCTCGTAGGAGTCTTGCCCTAACCTCCCTGATAAACTTTTCCTCAGCTATGAGGGCCTTCTAAACTACATCGTGCAATTTCTGAGGAATTAGGATCCTCACCTTCTCACAAATGCAGACGTTAATTCCAAACACAAACTTGTTGACCTTCATCTTCTTCATGATTATATGTGGAGCATACCTAAGCAGCTCCATGAATCAGGCCTCATACTCGGGAACCATACGACTGCATTGTCGTAAGGCATTGAACTCATTGAGCTGGCACTCAATCAATTCCTCTAACAAATAACTCTCCCTGAACCTCTCCTCGAACAGTTCCCATGACACGTCTTCGACGACCATGTTCAGTTATGGCAAGAGCGTCTTCCACCATAGAAGACTGCTCCCCTTCAGCTGAAATACCACTATCTAGACCTTCATGTTGGAGGTGTAGTCGTGAAGTGTGAAGCACATCACCATGTTCTCCAACCATGCCTCGAGGGATGTGTCATATGTGGCACCCATGAACTCAAGAAACTTAACCTTCTTGAGTACTCTATGAATTCTACCAGTACTGGTTGGTGCACATTGTGGACCCTGAGGGGGTACAGGAGCCCCGACCTCATCTCTATCTAGTCAGTTAATCAAGGCCTCAGAATCCTCTGAAAGGACCTCATCAACCTAACCACATCCCCCACAACAATTTTCTCTTGTCCAATAAATTCCTCTTCTCCTTAGGGGTTACACCCATGTAGCATGGATGTTACGGGAGGCGTCACACCTCCTCCCCTAGCACCACGTCGTCTGCCTCCATGGCATCCTCTAATCATGATTACCTGCAGGGACACAATTCAATTTAATTAGCGATAAATTATTAATCAAGTGTTTAATACAGTGGAAGGAGTGATGACCCCAAGTCACAGGTTTGAACCCACTCTGATACCACATGTAAGGACCCCTCCAGTATGGCTAGGAAAAGCGAAGCACAATAGGTAAAAAAAAATATATGTTTTTTAAGTATTAGGAAATTAACATATTACACATAGTTCATAGCAGCACATAGTCAAAAGAAATCATAATAAAAATCATTATAAGAGACTCATCATTGTAATCAATAATGATTCATCCAACACATATACATAAATGATAGTGACACATGACCAACATATATACATAAATAGCGATGCAGTTTATCCATGACAATCAACTGAAGGAATTTATAAACAATGATCGACTAGATATTGAATATTAAAATGACTACCCGCCCAACCTACCCTGCATGGTTAGGACCTCCAAGACACATAAGCAATGCTCAATCCCAGGATTCATTCGATTGATTTTGACCACTTAAGGTCTCAGGGTTGGCGACTATTCTAAGGAACAAGGAGGTGCTTACATCCCACTAACACAATCAAGTCGAAACTAACTAGCTCAATCAATCAACATCATTATTGTTCAAGGTACAATAGAATTTAATTACTAAATCAATCATGTAATGACATAAGTTAAGACGCAATATAATCGATGTTATTTTATTTCCATGGCGCAAAAGAAAACATCTATTTTATTTCAAGGTGCACAATTAATTAATTACTAAATTCAACAATAAATCAACATTATTTTCAAGGTGCGCATGTGATCTAAATACCGAATTGAACATAAATCAACATCATTCAATGCACGCAATTAATCTAATCATGTATGAAATCATACATTCACATTATTACAATGCGCGCAAGTAATCTAAAAGCGTAATCATTTAGGCATCATCACTAGTCCATAGCGCAAGCAATCTAATTAGTTAATTATTAGCATAGCCCATGGCGCAAGGGAAATCTTCGATTTTATTTTCATGGTGCAAGGATAAGAAAATCACATAATCAGTCTCGCATCGTACTAATTTCACGGCACAACGATTTATATTACAAACATACATCACATTATTTAATGGCGCACAAGTAATTATCAATTTAATTCAAGGCACAAACGAAATCTAATCTATTAATTTCAGGGCGCAAGAATCCAGTTACTCATCCACTTATTTCCAAGCACAAAGTAATCTATTCACATTAATTTTAGGGCACAAGAGAATAAGTACAAATCAATCACATGTCAACTTTATTTAAGGTGCGCAAGTAAATTTGATTACTAAATTAATCATGCATCACCATTATTTCAAGGCACCAAGAGATCCACCAATTTATTTTCATAGAAAGTGCAATCCTTAAGAAAATCAATTGTCTATCTTAAAAGTGATATATCTAGGTAAACATTATGAGGGTTCCAATGACCAATAGAGAATTTTTATTAACTAAACATCATTACATAGTTCCATTTCTTTGACTTACCAAGAAGTAATTTAATGCTCCATTTATGAAATGATATCAAAGTAAAGTCACATTAAAGAGATGTTGAATCATGAAATGATTACGTTGCTAATGTGAGTTCCATATTTAGAATAGGAACAAGACCATTGGAAATGATAGGCATTACCACCATAAAATTGCCATGGTAAAAATATGAAATTTTTGGTTTTAATTTAAAAAGAAAAAGATCAATATCATATCGAAAGGTAAGAATGGATTATCTATTGAAAGAACACTAATGCATGAAAGAGTCAAAAACCAAACCACCATTTGAGGGAGTAGGAGGAACATTGCTCAAATTTAAATAAAACAAAGAGGTGTCCAGATGAGTGAAGCATAGTGTTGGACATTCGTTGGGCAGTTTTCCTCACAGAAATTCATAGAAGATCCAAGGGGAAGGAAGCAGGCGATTGCACAAATAAAAATGCAATCTAAAATTGAAACAAAACTGAGAGAATTCAAGATGAAAATAGATGGGTGAATGCACCAATGCTGGGCGAACCCCTCAAGAAAAAATGCAAGGAAAAACTTGCAAACACAACGGTTTTTCTTTGTAAAACGCAGAGAATTAACTTTCCAAAAACGCTGAGGTTTTTTTCTTGGCAACCGTCATGAGGAAGAGGGGAATCATAGAGGTTCATAGAATTCTTATCGTCAAGAGAAAACACATGTTGGGATAATTTTCTTTGGAAAAACACAGAGATGAATCGAAGTAAAAACGCTAGGGGATGCTCATTGTTGGGAGAAATTGTTGCATAAAGAAATAACGCAAAGGTTTGAATAAAAATCGTTGAGAAAGGAATTAAAACACAGAGTTTAAATCCTGATCCATTCGGATGAAATAAGAGCAGGGTTAATCCTCCATTCGATGAAGGAAGATAGCAGTCTAGTAGACAAAACTCAAAGGAAAAAAGTTATGGATAAAATGCAGTCAATAGCATAGAGGTAAATCATGAAAAAAAATGCAAAGACAGTCATGGAACACACAGAGGTAATACTGAAAGAGTTGTTGGGTGAAAGCGCAAGGGCAAGGAAAAATCCTTGGTTAAAAGCGCGGAGATAAAAAGAGATAAAATCGTTGGACAAAATCATTGGTAATCACTGGGTAAATGGTATAAAATCGTTGGGTAAATAGGTAAGAAAACGCAAACATAAGATTTGTGGAAACACTGAGTTTTTATGAGTTTAAGCGTTGGGTAGTTTCTTGATAAAAACGTAGAGTAACCAATTGTTGGGAAATTCGTATGCAACTCGAATGTTTCAAGGAAAAAGAAAGGCGCGGAGGTTTCAAGGCTCGGATACACCAAGGAATAGAATACAAACACAAATATTGTGTTGAGCAATCATAAGAAAATCGAATTGTGCAAGGAAAAAGAAAGGTGCAGAGGTAATACGAGAAATAATACGAGAAATCCCAGTGATTTCCTTGGGTTATACAAGGAGACGGAAGATACGAATGGAGGGAGATAACTAATATATAACTGCCCCCAATTATGGATACCATAGTGGATTTTCTTATCAGATCCTTGGCTTATATTGTAGATTGATGTTGGGTAAATCCAGAATTTCAACACAAGTAAATTTAAATAGCTTGAGATCAAATTTCCAGAAACGCTAAAGAACTGGCAGCGATCAAGGATTGTGGAGATTGTATAGAAATTTTAAAAAGACCGAGATAATTAAATTTATGAAAAAAATAGTACATCTTACTGAAATATAAATACTGGAACGCATGTCAATTCAAGGAAATTTAAAACCATGTACGTCTTAAATTTCAATACAATTAAATTTTTAATAAATTACCATAGCCTGTGATGAAGGTGAACCCGGAGAATATCTTCAACAACTGGTGCTCCTTCCGATATCCCGCTTTATAATCGATGAGACTTCATCGATACCTCCCAGCCAACGCTAGGGGTACTCTTCTTCCTCCTTATCCCCCTAAGACGCAAAGGGTCCACGCACACACACAACCATATATCCTATGGCTCTCAGCTCGCCTTGCAAGGTAGAGCCACCACTCTCTCTCAACCTAGGTATCCCAACTCTCACAAGTAAAACTAGTCAAAATTTATGCAGCATAACATTACTCATAACCTGTGTGATCCATCTTTCAACTCAAACATTTGTTTTACAAAATTTTCCCACACTTGCACAATTAACTCACTTTTCAAATAAAATAATTTAGAATTATCTCCCCCTTACACTTTTCATCCTTTCCCCCAATTTGCACAATTAAATTCACATTTTAATGTAATAAAATTCAATTTCCCTCACCCATCCTAAAAGCTCTCCTAAAATCACTCTTAATTGTCCCTTTATTCCCTATATTTCCAATTAATTACTAATGCCTTTCTAAAACGGAGTTGAGTTAAAATAGAAATCTTCTCCTAGTTAGACTATTTTTAACTAGACTCTAGATTCATTTCTATGCGTACCCTTTCCTATAGCTTTATTCCAATTTTATCTTAAATTCCAATTTGGTAATTACTTCCACATATGTGTATTAAATCACTCTTTAAATTTATTTTATTTTCATTGATTTCTTAAATTCATTTATTTCATCCCCTCATTATTTAATTTATAAAATTAGTTTTTTTTGTCTTCTCACTAACTTAGACTTAGGCTTAGTTAAATTTTTAGTTGTAAAATCTTAGACCCTTATGGATTTATTTCATCCCCTCATTGTGATTAATAAATTCATTCTTTAATTAATAAATTAATAAATTAATTAATTTGACAGTGCTCAAGATTTTACAAGGTTGAACATTCTCTCAAAGTTGTCTAGGCCACCTAGATTCATTGACTCAATTTTTAAATTCCACGATGTGCCCTTCAATACGCACACCGTGCTCCAAGGGTGTCACTCGTCTTTGATTTAAATTTTTAATTACGCGACATGCCCTTCAAGATGCACTCTATGCTCCAAGGGTGTCACTTGTATTTGACTGGTTTTGATGGTTTTCCAACCCCTCGAGTCATCACTCCATTCGGGCGACCTTATGAGAGACTAAAGGATTCTAAGGAATAAGGAGCTTGCCTTATTGCGTGCCCCTTAGAAATATTCGTGAGCCACTGTCTCAGTCTGTTGATCCGGATTATTTTCGACACGAAATGAGAGCGGAGATATAATAAAGGAATGCACAGAGGTATTGTAGATATTCAATAATATAACATAAATGTATCAGAGATGCAACCATAAACACAAATATACAATAATACATTATTTCTATTAATCAAAGAAATGTACAGAGACTGTAAAAATACAGAGTGAAAGACTCACTAGAATGGTGGCATCTTATCTCTGAGAAGAGATGTGACTGCTACTCGCATTTGCAAGAAAATGATTACAATGAGGCTCTGAAGGCAGTTTTACAATAAGAAGGAATGCCAAAAACCCTAGACATCCAAAAACCTAACCCTAGGAGATGAAGTGCCAAAAGTCATGTGGGCCCCGTTTGGGTAAGTGAGTACATCAACTTCCCAGGGTCGTAACTTTTGCATACGATCTCTGTTGTAGGCGTGTGATAACTCAGTGGAAAGGTATCATCGAGGAGATTCATTTTGAGGGCTCAATCATGCCTTTGGCTATAATTGAGAACCTTGATCTCGAAAAACATTCATTTGGTCCCTCAAAATGGCCCCGGAAGTTAAAACCTGCTAAAAATAGTAAATTGTCAAAATTGCCAGAAAACTGTTTTGAGCTATTTGGAAAAGGTGGGTCGCCACCGATATCCACCTAGATAAATCCTCCCTCCTTATGAAGCAATGTTCTCCATTGCGTTGAGTTCCCAGGGGAGAGGGAAAGGCGTTTGTTGAATCTGCATCTTGGTGAGCTGCTTGCCTTGCTAGAGACGTCGCGCTGCTCAGTTTGTGGAAATATGTCACGAACCTGTTGAGGTCGAGGTTGTTCAACAAGTCGAGATACATGAGAGGATGATGTGTAGAAGGAATCTTTGCACTTTGCTACAACGTTATCGACCTGCTTCTGTTGGATAGAAGGTGCTTGGGGCACGACTGTAGTGGTTGCAGTGTCCTTTTTTTCTCCTTTTGAATAGATTGTGAAGAAGCTGAATTTTGCAGTATGAGATACTACCTTGCGACACTTTTTAGGTGGAATAGTAGTCAGAACTACCTCTGGTATTCTGTAGATATGACCCCCCAAAGTAACAATGAAACTACGGGGTCAATACTCATAAACAACATGGCGTCTCCACATATATGTTTGGCCCAAGAGAACATCACAGACATCCAGTGGGGCAACATCACATAATACCTCATCCTTGAAGGGTTGGATTTCATATAACAATCGACACTTTTGGTTGACACAGAGATCTCGTCCTTGCTGAAGCCACCCAATGTTGTATGGTTGCGAGTGTGGTGTTGTCAAAAATCCCAATTGTTTGATGACCTCTGCTGAGATGAGGTTTTTCTAGCTTCCGCTATCAACAATAAAATGAAGCGGGATCCCCTTCACCCACATCTGTGAATGAAAAAGGTGCTCCCCCTCTTCAAGATCTGTTGGTTCTTCTGGTTGAATTGATGCAGTCGTGACAATACCAGTGGGGTCTACGTCAATGATCTATCCTTTACCAATATTTTCCTAATTAGATTCTGAATCAGGGTTCGGCTCCTTGTCTTTGATCTCGGCCACCAATGACTGTTTTGAGCGACATTCATTGGTGTTGTTCCAGGGGATTTTGTGACCCTTATTTTCCTGTGTCTTGGACTGGTTTTTAGGAGACTATTTGTTAGGGCCGTCTTTTTCATACTTTGGTTGTTGCGGATTTGTAGACCCAAATTCCCGTTTGTTCTAGTGCCTAAATTTCTGCTCAATTTTAACAGCATATTGATAAGCAGTACCAAGTGATGAGATGTCTAGAAAATTCGTTTTAGTATGGATGTATCTGTGTAGAGCCTCATGGTATTTCAGAACCAAATATCGCTTGGAGTCTTTGATACCCATCTTGGTGTGCAAGGTATGGAAGGTATTGGTGAACTCCGGAATTGCTTGGCCCCTCTCTTGCCATAGTGTGGTCCATCTCATGTACTGGTCCTCGTAGTTTCCAATAGGGTAATATTGTTCTTTTACTGCATCCACAAAAAAATACCAAGTGGGATCGGCCCCATATATTCCAGACTCCTATGTGGAACTTTTCTCCCAGTAAGTTTCCCACCAATGTTTGACATGAGGGAGAGCTTTAAGGAGTGCGAAGGTGATCTTTTCTTGGTTGGAAAAATTGTGAATAGAGAAATAACCTTCTAGCAGAGTTAACCATTTTTATAGGGCTTCTGCATCTATCTGTCCTTCAAATATAGGAATATCAAAATTAACTTGTACCTTGAAAGGAGAGGTGCCTCCAAAGTGGCCACTTGATGAATATGCACTTAATGTTATCGGCAGGTGCTGAAGGATGTGGGAAAAATTCTCCATCATTTCGTCCCTCTATCGCGTGAGAGCTTTCTCAAGCAACAGATTGATAGGATTGTCCGCTCCATCGTTTTTATTTTCTTCCGCCATTGAGGGTTTCTTGGGTGTGCGAGAGCGATTGTCTACAAGAGAAACAAGATTGAGACCCAACTTGCTATAATCAGACCTCGTCGGGGACATGCACTGAAAAAAATGATCAAGAGCAGCCTGCTCTAATACCACTAATCCAGATTATTTTCGGCACGAAATGAGAGCAGAGATATAATAAAGGAATTCATAGAGATATTGCAGATATTCAATAATATAACATAAATGTATCAGAGATGAAAACATAAACATAGATATACAGTAATACACGAATTCCATTAATCAAAGAAATGTAGAGAGAATGTAAAAATACAGAGTGAAAGACTTGCTAGAATGGTGGCAGCTTATCTCTGAGAAGAGATGTGATGGCTACTCACATTCGCAAGAAGATGATTACAATGAGGCTCTGAAGGATTTTTTACAATAAGAAGGAATTCCAAAAAA
>SNQJ01S0191068.1:0-18029 GCA_010110895.2 Picea sitchensis | reverse complement strand
AGATTTCGCTTCTAGAAGGATCTTCCTCTAGATGCTTCTCTTAATAGACATATTTAGTATAAATAAGAGGCGAGGGTATGAGAACCCTAGCTGGGATATTATTATAACAGAGCGTTGCTCAACTGGAGGTTTCCCCCTCGAAGAGGCCTGTGAACATTGCTATCTGAATCAAAGTGCTATTTTTGTTTCTATTTCGTATATCATTTCTGTGTATTGTGAAGATTATGCTGGATATTTTACTGTCATTCTGTCATTTCTAGCATTTCATTTCTGTTCTGCATATTTTATATATCTGGTATCTTGCAGTTTCCTCTTCTACACAGCGGCAAGAGTTGTTTTTTTTAGACTATCTAGACACATGTTTTGACATTATGGATATCATTGTTATTTAAATCTTTCTGCTGATATATTTTTCAGAATATTTCTTTGGAATCAATCATGTTATTCCCCAATTCACTGATTGACCAAAGACTCAATCCTAGTCCTATCAATAGTGAGCATTTCAGACATGATTTCTTATTGGAGAATATATTTCCGTCTTTTGGAATTGTCGATCCTAATTCACTCCTTTTGGTTGCATTCTTCACTAATTTGATTTTTTTTTATCATGGCTAAAGCACTATCTTCCTACTTATCTCAATGTTAAATCCATTCAAATGGTTGGAAGTTGTGAATACTTCGGTGGTAAAACTCAATGCAACTTCTAAGATCTTAAATTTTGAGTTTTCAACATTTGTTTTCATTTAGACATGATAATAAGGTTAAACATGTGAATTTCGTATGGTTGTAATTCCTCGATCTATAGGAGTCTCACACTATATATGTCATCATTCCTTGAACAAAAACTTATTTTATTCATAATCAGGGAAGATAAGCATTGTTTGGGTTAGTTTGGAATATTTCCTATTTGATCCCTCTTACCCATGAGCTTTTTTATTTTGTTTTCCATATTACATGTCTCATTATTTGAATGGAAAACCTATCTAGTAGAGAGACAAGCTACACACTCTTATTTTTCGTTTCATTTTCCTCTTATTCTATGAAATGTGTAAGCTCGTGAAAGTGGAATTTATGGTTTCTATACTTGGAACACTCTTAGGAACTTGAGGATATCAATTTCATGAATTTTCCCATCACGACATTAACTTATCACCAATTAGAAATAATATCTTACTCACTTCATTCATTTATGATTTCTAATTCTATATTTTTTTATGATGTGGAATTCAATCATCTAGGTTGTGATATGAGATTATTTGCACCTCACCAAATTGTCTTGATCGCTATCATTCACACAATACTTTCCTCTTTCCTCTCAAAAGGTTCAAGATGATCATATGATATTTCACATCATTATCATCAATAATCAAAGGAAACATATACTGTAGGGCGCAATGCTAGTAATTGTTCAATCATATTTTTATTTACCTTGCAAGCATGACAGGGATTGGTTGATAGACAAGTATCTTCAGAAGATAAAAGGAATTGAATTCTTATAGTTCTAATTGTTATCTTTGATTTCAAGAACAAGATGATGTGTCTAGGAATCCAAATATCACAAAATCAACGACACTAAGTCTCAGGTTGACATAAATATTGTGGGAAAGCACATAGTCTTTATATCTCAGGAAGAAGGTTGTGATATTTGGATAAATGGACAATAGATGGATACTTGATGACTACATTGGAATTTGAATAAGTTTTATGACATCCAATATAGTTTAATTTTACATTATCTTAGTGTGTTTTACTTATGATTAGTTTAGTTGTGGTTTTTATTTTCCCTTTTGTCTAATTTCATTTCAATAAGATAGTTATTTAGAGGAAGATATTTTCCCAAACTATCTAATAGTTGATCATACCATTCTCTTTTGTTATGCAATATGGGAAAAGGATTATACAACCAACAACTCCTAACTTTTATCTTTAATGAAGGAAACTTAGGGAAGTGTTGATCTAAACTTGGATGCTCAGGTTCCTTTGCAACATTTTTTATTAATCAACCAAGTTTGTCACCGACCCAACAACTGATCAAAAATATGTTTTCTCTCATTCATGTATTTTCATTTTGATATCTGATCTAGTGGATATTTTGATTCATTTTAATGAATATTTTTTATGACCTCTACAACTATGATATCGCCTCTTTTCCTCATCAAAATTAATTGCTTGAATCTTTGGGATTAATAATTATTTATGATGGAAAAGAGAAATTGGTACTTGGATGAGAAATATGAAACGTAATTTATGTCATTGAAAAATTCATCGTTTTCCAATATGCAAAGGAATTGTTCATGTCAAAAAATATTCAGAGCTTATGGGTTTGTGGAATGTTTTATATCAGTGAATTTGAAAATTTGTTTTGACTGAGTATTCCCATTAACCCATTTTTCTATATTTCCAGAAGATTTTTTTGTTGCACTAAATGAAAACAAAATTGTATGCGATAATTGGATCAAAGGATTGGGTTGCAAACTTTTTCACTAGATTATCAGTTCTCATAATCTTGCTTGTTTGTCATTTCATATATTTACCCTAGGAATGTTTCTATTGGGATTGATGTTGAATGAATAACCTGTATTGATAGATCATTTCCCTATATTTACTTTACAATACTTCACTAAGAATTCTTACACTAATAATGCTCATGATCTATATTATGCTACTGACCTATCTTTCACGATTAATTCTTCTAGTAATGACTAATAGAGTGTGCTTTTGATTTTTTCTCCTCATTTAGTGCAATCATTTTATTTATTTTAATATGTAGATAAT
The DNA here is from genome assembly GCA_010110895.2 of Picea sitchensis. NCBI lineage: Eukaryota > Viridiplantae > Streptophyta > Pinopsida > Pinales > Pinaceae > Picea > Picea sitchensis. The sequence continues at coordinate 15,254 of SNQJ01S0191068.1, read as the reverse complement.
GTTACTTCCCTCCTTTGCTTAATTTTTAAAACCATGATATTGGGTTCATATGAGTATACCATCAAAGGTGAATTCTTAAATTTATCTGATTCTTTTGGGAATTTCAACAATCTGGAATTTTTTTCATTATAAAATATAAAATCCTTTGGACTAAAATCTTGGTTAGATATCAATTTTCTTGATCACTGGTTATCATAGATTTGTTGATGTTTGGTCCTGAAAATATATTGGATGGGTCTTAACTTAATGTAAAAAGTTTATTTAATATTTTTTTTCCCTTTGTCCCAATTCTTGGATCTAGAATGATGATACCATTTATGCATATCATTCATACTCTATTGTTGCCACCAGATTTATTACTTGTTGTTCGGTTCTCTTCTTATCTTTCAACCAAATTTCATTTTTATTTTATGAAACAAATTTTCTAGTTTTATGCGTCTTTTAGTTTAGTTCTCTTTTTATAAATTGGCTTTGATTTTGGCACTTGATTTCTACTTGTACAGATTGCTTCCCTGCTTTAATTTGAATGTTGGTATGTTTCGAGAGCTTATTTGACTCCTTAGTCTTTCTTGAGGATTATTTTAAATTTGAGTGAGGGGTTGGTCCAATTCTTGTCACATACTAAAGAAATGTTTTACAAGTCATAAGATGCACGGGATGCTCTATCTGAATGAACATTCATGATGTTTTTAGTTTTAGGTATGGACTAATAGTTTTGGTGGAAGCGTACCATGATAATACATAACTATAGGAAAGTGTCTATCTACTATTTTCGTTCAGCTCCATCCACTTCATATTAATAAAATGGTCAAAATTATGATGGGTTTTTGGGAAATCTATGGGTTAAACTAAAATTCATAACATTTACTCAACAAATCAAAGAAAATCTTGTACCACCTAGCTTCCTTCACACCCTATGTGCATATGCATATCTAAATATAAATCTAAAAGGGCGAGCATATTATGAAATAAAAGGAATTCGAATTCACTATTAATAGTGTGGGAAGTACATGGAAACCCATCAAGGCTATGGACACTTGTTGGTAGTGTGGATATACTTGTATGGTAATGAGGTAACTTCATAGGGGCTATGGATGCTCACTAGCAGTGAAGCAATGCCAAGAAAGGAGAGATGAGGAACACACTTATGTAGATGTCTATTTGTTATAAAAATTGAAAACCCATGGTTGAACCAAAACCATTATGTTTTTCTAGTGTGCAACCAGTAAAATAATTTACCTCATTATTTGGCTCTTTGAAAATGTGTGTTAGATTACAAGTACTAGAAATTTTGGGTTATATATTTTAGAAATTTTTCATCATTGTGGTACCCATGATTATGGGAAAATTGTCTACAATTTGTTGAGCTTATCTTTAAAATTTATATCTAAATTAAAGGCCCTTGACTTCTATTGATAGAGATAACTTGTTCTTCTAGTGTGTTTCCATTTTTTGAGGCCACAAAAACGCCCCTTTAATTTTTATTTTACAATCAAAAGGAAAGAGGCCCCCTACTAAAACAATTTCCCTAATTCCTAATCCTCTACAGCTTGAGCCTAATATTAATTATTTTTCTACCTTGTGGGAGGTGGGGGTTTGACCTTTATTGATGATTGTCTTTGATGGAGGTTGTTTATCCCTTTTGATATTATGATTCCAAATGTCTTCATGATGCTTCTTGACCTATGGTGTTTCATTGACATTTGTATGATAGAATTGACATATTATCTTTGGACCTTTTACAGATTCTGAAGTGCTTNTCTTTGATGGAGGTTGTTTATCCCTTTTGATATTATGATTCCAAATGTCTTCATGATGCTTCTTGACCTATGGTGTTTCATTGACATTTGTATGATAGAATTGACATATTATCTTTGGACCTTTTACAGATTCTGAAGTGCTTGATGATCATATGTGGCTACAAGGTTTGATGTTCTATTGATGGTTCTCTTAAATGAGTTGGTATTTGATTATTTTTCTGAATGACTCATTCAAAGTCTGCATTCTCTTGATTGCATGTTATACTTAATGTATTCATCTTTATGCTCTTCTATATGATCACATTCTTCTCATTTTCAAACTCTTAGATTGAGTCACAGAATCACTAATCCTTTTTTTGATTTTGAGACTTGGAACTTGAAGTTTTCATGAAACTTATCTACAACCAACCATGATTATATTTTATAATTTTTCTTGAAGGCGGAGAATATAATGTTTATAGTATATTGGAAATTCTCATTTTAATCACATGATTGATCTCATCTTCTCTATGATTGCAGGAGAAGGTTCGTAGGATCACTTTCTTCAGACAATTTCTCCATCCTTGAGATGCCTATGGGGGCAATACCTTGATCTTCTTCCTCTTTCCTAGACCTCTTTCTATCTGGATATTTTTTGTAATTTTAAGCCAACGATAAACATTATGGACTAGGCCTTTCCTTCTCAAAGCATCATCCATGCTTATTCTTTTATCACCATTGAGGTGATGAGGCCATCGGAGCTTTGATCCTTGTCCAAAATTTTTATCCTTACAAGGTTATCCCTCATTGGGAAGTGAGTTAACTTGGTTTGCAATTTCCTCAACATCCTAAGATCCCAAGGCTATTAGATCCACCTTTTTCACATGCATGTCCTTGAGCCTATTCACATTGATCTCTATTGGGTTCCTCTTTTGGCCTTTCCTCTCCCCAAAAATCGATGACAAAATCCCATTGATCTTCTTGATTATAGGACCTTCTCGTTTTGTTTCCCCTTGATTTTCCACTATCAATCACAAAATCAGTATCATGCATTGTGGTCTGGCATAAGGACCTATTCCTTGACCTAATTGTTTTCCCTATGTTTGTGATATTAGCAGGTCTTCCCTCTACAATGTTCAACTTGACTATATTGGCATGTGTTCTATGCTCGGTTGGTGTCATGTCCCCATTTTTGGTTCCCTTGTTTAGTAGTAGAAGGGAATTTCATGGCTTGTCAGTGTAGAAAAAGGAGTAAAAGGGGCGGTCATTTAATGTCACTTATTTAGGGGATGTTATGGAATTAAAGTAGCTTTAGATTAATAAGTTACTTAACTATTATTAAAGTGACTTTTAATCTTAAAGTTAAAATTGGAGGGAAAATAAGGGTCATATTTGATTTAGTCAAAAAGGGGAAAATTCTAGAAGTTACATTTGATTTGGTCAAAAAAGGGGAAAGTTCTAGAAGGAATGAAGAAAGGATAAAAGGACGGGTAGAGCCTCACTTTGGATTATGATTTGATATCTCATTTTGGAGTGATATTGGAGCCATTGTTTTGTTAGGGTTTATCAAAACCATTCCACTATTGGTTTGGTTTCGGTGGTGCAATATCCACCCTAGATAGACATGAGGAGAATCCACCCACGATTTCCATTAGAGCCTAGACAAGAGGGGAATCCATCCAGAATTTCCATTGGAGCTTCACTTGGGAGTTTGGATTATTGTTGGAGGTATACTGAAGTGCGCGAAAGGTTTAAATATTTTTATGGACAATGCCAAGATCAGGCATCTGGAAGTTTCGAGAGGGTTTCGGAGAATCGGGTCGAAGACATCCCCACAGGTCGAGTAAAGGGTGTCTTGTGAGGCCTCTCTAAATGACCGACCATGACCCGCGAGGCCCTCTGTGAATGATCCGAAAATATCTTTTAACGACAATGGTTGAGTTTTAAAGCATGAGATAAATTACCATTTAGGAAATTGATGAAAGAGGAAGAATTATAGATGAAACATGGCATCCATAAAGCAATACATAGATCTATAAATAAGCATGACGAATAAACAAACCATAAACAAAAAATTTGATAACGGAGTTCGGCAATCTCACCTACGTCTTCGGGCCTTTGTCTCAGTGGGTGAGGCTTTCTTATTTCTATTCAAAACTTCAAACGTACATCATATCAGGCCCAAATGGATTACAAATGGATATGGTCATGCTCGTCCAGATATCAAGAACCCATCACAACTGATGGCACTGAAAACAGATGAATGAAGCTCCCTGAAATGACCCACAAAGGTGCTCTCCTCAATGGTGTCCCTTCATAAAAATTTCTTTGGCTCAACAATTATTCAACATTTTCCTATTTTGAACCTCCCTCCTTAGCTTCAAGAACCTATGTTTTATATATACTTAAAGTGGGTAACAACCTCCCAACTTCTCCCCAATATCTAGCCTCAAAAAGGGCCCAAGATCCTCCAAAAATGACCAAAATCCCACAAAACTACTAAAAAATCCAATTAAAATCATAATATAGAGTAGAAAGCCCATTTTTGGCACATAATATGGTGCACCCCCCTTCCTCCGTTCTCTTGTTCATGTGGGAGTCTACCATGTGGCCTAGCGTTGGTCCTCAGCCCCTATGGTCCCGGCCCCGGGTCGCATCTATAGCCATGTGGCTTGGTTTTAGACTCCATGTGCAAATATATGGTAAGCCTTGGCCCCTGGTCAAGCGCCCTGGTTGGCGGGCTAGCTCGACCGATAAGGTGCTAACCCCTTTACAAGCTAATAGTTGGGAGTCTGGGTCATATGCTAAGTGATATGCCTGTGATATGCCTGTGATTGAGGGCTGGGCCAAACTCCAAACATTTGCGCCAAGTTATAACTCTCACACCATCATATAAGGTAGGTCACATGTGTAGGTTATATGGTAAGTGTTGTGTAGGGGATTGGGGCCTAGCCCCAATCCTATCCTCTGCCAAACTCACCAAAATTCAAGCTTAAATAAATGTGGTGTCGTATATGGTTAAGATCCACTGTGTAGGTAGGTTGGTATCCCAACCTCCGTGAAGACTTTGGCACCCATGGAGGTCACGGGTTCAACCCCCATGAAATCCATATAATTTTGAAAAACTGTCAAGCAATGAATGTGTGCCATGTGGCATCCCATGACTAGGCCACGTGGTGTCACACCATTCACCCAAATGAATGCCATGTGTCCTGATATGATTTTCACATCTGCCAACCCAGTCAGCATGCCACTTGTACATGCCACATTAGCCCATGCCAACTATACCTTCCACGTCAGCCTGTACCACATGTCACCCTTGCAGTGGTGCCATGTGTCACGATATGACTCATCTGCATCTGAAACTTACCACATCAGTGCCAACACACCTTACCATGTCAATTGTATGGCCATACGACCTATACATTTACCTGCCATGTCAGCACTATACGGATTGTACAGTCAATGTTTTTTTTTCATGTTTGACAAAATGAATAGATCATGATATCTTTCACATACGATGTTCGTTTGCATCCGCTCAAGTTGCATTGGGTTCATATCGACGATGCCTACACACACGTTCATTTTGAATCCATTCTGAGAACTTTTATTTTTAGGCCTTCCTGGACCCATTTTGGTCTCGATATCCAAGTATGTATCACACCTCCCCACTAAAGACATTTTGGTGCTCCAAAAGGTTACTGACCAGCCATAAAGTGCGGGATAGGCCACTCGACTTTCTCTTTGTCTTTAAACTTTGTCCTGTGCATCTGTCTCATCAAGATCAAATGTAAAACAACCATGATAACTAAAAGAATATTGTTAGCCACCTGTACTTTGTCACATCTTACTGAAGCCACTATCATCCATGTTGAAAACATTACTAATGATAACATCAGAAATATGACTACAAATGAGAAAATATGTTTGTAATACTTGCACGACATTAACTTCTCTTGAAGCAAAGTGTGATTGATCTTCCATTCTACAATCATCTCTTGTTCTTTCTTAAGATCAATTACTTTATTTGAAACAATTATAGGTTTGTTGCTTGCATGAGCTTCCTTTCTTAATTGTTCCATTGTTTGAAGAGATTTATTTTCCTTTAAATGATGAGCATGAAAAACATATTCTTTCCCTTCTTTGATTAAGTGATATTGATTATGTTCCATGTAAAAGATTTCTTTGCGATCATACAAATAAGGACTTCCTAAGACCATTCCACATTCATTGAGTGGCACCACATCACATGCTACCTCATCCATGAACTTAGATGAAATTGCAAACTTTAATGTGCATTTCTTTTTTATGTGCAATTTATGATTGTTGCTTATCCATTTAACTGATTAAGGCTTATGATTCATCTGAGTGTTTAATCCCAATTGTTTAACCAATTCCTCTAAAATAAATTTAGATTGAGATCCACTATCTGTCAATGTGTCGACCTTAGTATGTCTCATAATGACCCTTATGTGAAACAATTTACTTCTAGAATCAAATCCATCACCAATTTTACCTGTCAAACCAACCAATGAGACTTTAGATTCATCACCTGAATCTGATCCCAAGTCTATTGGTCGTGTTATTGTTGTAACTTTTTTCCTCCCTTTTCTTTCTTTGAACCACTTCAGTCTCTTATCGGGATGAAATTTCCAACAACGGTCCTCATCATGCCCTTCTTTCTTGCAATTCTTTCAAGAGGTCTTCTCTTCCTTTCTTCCCACTGAATTTTCCTTCTTTCCATTCCACTTCCTTTTGTCCTCTTTCCTTGAAGATGATTCCCATGATACACCAACTCCTGTTTTCCCTGCCTCAATGTATGTTGCTTGAATAGAAACCTCATCAAGATTAGTAGGTAAAAACATAACTACAGTGTTACGATTGTGTTCTGGTAAACCTCCTATATGCTTCATAAGATTTTCTTGGATATGTAAAGGAATATCTAACATCAATGCCATGTTATGAAATCCATCTGTGTATTCTTGCACTATTTGTCCTTTTCTTAGTTTAAGACCTTGACATTCAATTAAATATTTATATTTATAAACCAAAGGATATAATTTATTTCTAAGTGTAGAAACAAAAACTGTCCATGATGGAAATACATTACCCACTTGTTGCGTACCATTTTGCAACTTGCTTTGCCACCAAATGAGTGTTGTGCCTACAAGTCTAAGTGATGCCAATTTGATTTGAGTTGCCTCATCATTGATTTGTTGCACATTGTAATAAACCTCCTTCTGTCTAACCCATTTTTCAAGTCTCTATGTATTGACTTCACCATCATACATAGGTAATTCAAATTTCACATCAAGCTTAAGTAAAGGCATTTCTTGTTTATGCTTATGGACATGTTTTCTTGCAGTCGATTTAGAACTTCAACTTGAAGAAGAAGAAGAATTTGATGGAGAAGAAGGAGGTGAAGGAGGAATTTGAGGAGGATCCTCTCCTTCTTCACTTTTGACCTTTGAACATTCACCTAGAACCGATATCTTCCGTTCCAAGTAATCCTCATAGAAAACCTTCATCATCTCTGACATGGCCAAGAAATTCTTTCAAAACTCTTTCTCATCATGAGAAAGTCCCTCTTTCTTTATTGACACTCTAAGTCATTGAATATATTTCAATCACAAACATCTATTGGTCAATACCCTTTGAAATTTGTGAAATCTTGTATCTAAAAGTCTTGTTTAACACACACACACACACACAGATATATGTGTGTGTGTGTGTGTCCATCATGATGGAATACGGTCAAATAATAATTCTTCTATCTTTTATTAACACTGAAGCTCAAAAACATCCATTCATAGCATTTCTTAGACTGGAAAATCATATTTGAAACATTGCATAGTACTGAAAGCAAGTATTTGGCTAATCCCATGGCCAAAAAAATAAAATCCATACAAATCTTAGTACATAGTTTAGTACAACCATTGGTTAATCCCATGGCCAAAACAATAAAATCCAATTTTCATAGTGAAAATTTATTCCATAAATTGAAGGTGACAAATCATCATCATCATGATTTGCATTTCCATCAAGATCACAATCACGATCAATCATGTATGCATCTAGTTAATTTTCTCCATCGTCCTCATCCAATATATTTTCCTAACCATGCATTACATTCTCTATCTTAGTCTCTTCATTGGGAATCAAAGTTTCTTCTTCAAATACAGCTCTATTGTAATCTTCATCTTCTTCTTCCAATGTTTCTTGTAAACTAGTACATTGCCCATCGACCATTATATCAAAATATTCCATGAATTTCCTTTTTGAACAAGACTCTACTTGAATGACATACGACCATCCTGGTCTTGTTACATCATCAATTAGAAATTACTAGGTAATTTGAAGAGGTGAAACATACGGCTCATTAGTCTTTGATCAAACTTGGTGTGTCTCTGCACATACAAATCTGTACTCATCATGTTTTATTGTAGATGGTTTGATCCACTTACATTTTAATAATATGGGACTAGTCTCACCATAAAAAACTTAAATAATTTCCTGTATGAATCCAAGATAAAGTTTATTTTCAATGTCGTGATGAAATTCAGCACTAACAATGCAATCACAATTTTCCTTTCATGTGTCCTTTTCTTCCACTCTTAAGTGACTACCATAGGCCCACATCCCACTGAAATAAGTAGCTGACATATTTGTAGATCGTGAAAGATCAATTTCCTCTATCGTTATATCATGTCCTTCTTGTTGTGCATCATTAATTGCACCAACAATCCAATCATCAAATTTTGGAAAAGAACCATCTCCAATATTCAAATCCTGAAGTGTACGCTTTCAATATGGACGCATCCTTGTTCGAATATCTTCGCCATATTTTCTACATAGAATATGAACAATACAAGATAATAAGAATGATAATAATTTAACTATTAAATAAATAAATTATCATGTAAATAAAATTTCACCTGCGTCACTTATCAAATGAGGATGTGTTTTGAAGAACATAGGCATGTATCATAGTTCTTTCCTCATTTGATAGATTGAAGTGACGTCCATTTCCTTCTAACACTTCGACTGCAACTCTCTCGTCTTCATCATCATCCCATACACGTCAATTGACATTAGTAAAATCCTTCATATATTCTGTGCAAAATCCTATGGCCTCCTACATTGAATATCCTTCACACATGCTACCTTCTGGTTTTTCCTTATTACGAACAAACATTTTCATAACCTTCATATATCGTTCAATAGGGTTCATCCATATAGTTCTTATCGAGACACAATATTCTAGTTCATGTTCTAGATGTACAAGAAGATGCATATAAATATTGAATATTGTTGTTGCAAATTCTTGTTCCAATAAGAAAAGGACTTCAACAACCTCTTCCCTCAAATTATCAAAGTTTGAATGATCTAACACATGCTCACTCATTCTCTTCAATATTATGTACAACCTTATAATTGCCAATCTTAGCCCCTTTTCCAAAATTGATATGACTGCAATAGGTAAAATATCCTCAATTATGACATGATAGTCATGGGTCTTGAGGCTTCTTAAGACATGATTGCTAGTTTTCCTTCTAACATTACTATTCACATATCTAGTAGGAAAGCAAGTTTGAGACATCAATGTTAAGAATTGTGCACATTGTTCCTTTTTCCACACATGAGGAGCAATAGGTCTAAATTTTCCATCACCATATTTTTCAACCCAAAGATTTTGATGAATATTTAGTTCTTCAAGGTCTAGGTGTGATGAAACTGTATCATATGCACCAAAAAGAGTTTCTATATTAGAAAAGTTATGTTTTTCTCAGCATGCATAAATTCAACAGTATGCCTAATGGTTATATGCTTAGTATGGAAACTTATAGAATATGCACAATTGTTTTACACCACTATCATTGAGTGGATAATTTTTACTACCAACAATGCCACGATTTTCAATAAACTAGATTATTTTATCTGCATTCTCAACAATGTAATCACTTTTTATTGTCGATGGTGCTTCACAATTCTCTTCCTAACCATTGAAATGTGACTTTTGTTGACAATATGGATGCTCCATTTTAATTTAAGCACGATGTTCACAATAAATACACTTATGAAAACTACTTGAGTGCCTCACAAAAGGCTTAAAGATGAAAGTCGGATATCCATGGTATCCATGAACATTGAGATTATTCAATGTGCCATATGCAGGAAGATTGTGTATCGTAAGAAATAAACAAGCTCTTAAAGTGAACTTGATTAAATCATTGTCCCTTAAAATTTGAATTGCTTCAATTCCTTTCCACAATTCTGCTAGCTCATCAAACAATGGCTCTAAATAAACATCAATTGTATCTGAAGTCACACTTTTCTTTCCTGGTACAATCAATGTCAACATCAATAAAAATGATTTGGTTGCTAACCATGGAGGAAAATTATAATTTATCAAAAACACTGGCTAAGTTGACCATTTAGTACTCTAATATGAGAATGGGTTCACCCCATCTAGAGCTAAACCCAACCTTATATTACAAGGATCTTGGGAAAAATCGGGCCATTTGTTATCAAATTCCATCCACATATTAGAATCAACCACAAACCATTGTTTTCCATCGGTGCTCTTATTTTGGGCATGCCATTGCATAAGCTCAACAATGTCTCAACATCTATACATTCGAAGTAACCATGGGATTACTGGAAAGTGGTGAAGAATCTTTCTAGGCGTTGAATTTGATTTCAACCCTAGTCTATACCTTGGTTCTTTAAATTTTGTACATTCAGTTTCACTTGCATTATTTTTGTGAAATAGTACACAACCATTCACACATGTGTGGACGTTCTCATACCCTAAGCCTAGCTTAGTGATTTTCTCTTTACATGCACTCCATATTTTTGGAAACATGGAGTCAAGTGGTAACAACCAATGTAACAATGCTAATAACTCATCAACACTCTCATTTGTCCAACCATGCATTGTTTGCAAATTAAGAATTAGAACAATTGTTGTCAAATGACTTAACTTGCAAGTACCATACACAAGTTTTGAAGCATCCTCCATCAATTTATGCCGATCATCCTTGAAACCCTCATTCATCATTCTATAAACTTCAATCCCTTCATATAACATTGTTTCATGTTCATCTGCATTTGTTTCCTTTTCGTCTATATTTGGTGCCTCTATGTCACTCAGGATTTGCAATGATATCCTATTTGGATAACTATTTTGAGGGAAAGGGATTATACTGCTATGACTGAATCTCATCATATGTTCAAAAATCACTTGTCTTATTATCATCTTCCCTCCAAGACAATCATTACAAGAACATGCATATTTCTCCAAGATCTTCTCATTGGCTATTCTCTCAGCATGTGCATGGTAAATTCATTCGTTGACAAAATTGTTCGTTGACTCATCTTCAATTTTTTTCATTGAATTATGACACTGGTATGTTAATCTTACTTTCAACTCTTTTCATCTATCTCATATTGAATTGAAATGCAATATCAAAACCAATTCCTAGAGACTACAATAGATCATGTTAGAGCATACTTATCTGATTACTAACATGTAGGAATAGAATCTATTGTAATACTATTAATTTCTTGGAAAATAAGTCTTGTCATATGCTTGGGGATTACTCCCTTATGACCTTTCTCACATTCATTGGAATGTATGGTGTAAATATTCCACCTAAAGAATTGCCTAGGTTTGTACCTGAAATCCTTATTTTGTTTAAGATAATTACACATATGGCTGAAGAAAGAAAATATGGTAAAGGAAATCAAAGAGTTAAATGTGGTGGACCCCTCCCAATACCATAGATCTAATGTATATACTTATAAAATCAGTAGTATATCTAATGTTTGACATTCACATAATTATCCAAATTCTCTAATTATTGATGTATATTTATCTGTCCCTGTATCTATTGTGAATGGAAGTGATTATGTTCCAAAATCAACACACAATTTTCCTATTCAAAGAAATTCCACAACAAGAGAATCATGCAATCACAAACACATCTATAAATAGAGTTATATTGGGGCGTCTAGAGTCTACTTTCATTTTAGAATCTCTCCATAAGATCCCCCCTTGAAAAAAAAATTGAATCGACCAAAGAATCAAGCAAGAACAAACATTACTATAAATATAAGTCTAATAGACATTTTAGATTATATTTACATTTCAAAAACAGTGAACTGCCCTTTAAAATTAAAAACTTTATCTAGCCAAATAAGCATGCAAGTACAAACACTTTTTCTACTACAAATGTGGTAGGCCCTCTAGATTTTAATTGTATTTCATAGTATCAAGACATGTAACCAACCAAAATGAATTTCAGGCCGTCAATCTAGAACAAAGGGGTAATCTTGCATGCAAACAAAAAACATACAAAATAGGTATAAGTCCAAAGAAAAATTTTCTCTTAGCCACCAAATCATACAAGTCAAAAAATGATTACAGGTATAGATGTGGTAGGGCTTGTAGAATTTGATTATATTTTAGAATTATACAAACTATGCCACCAAACAAAAGGTTTAGGCCAACCATGAAAATTCCTTGTTGTCATGATTTTTAATTGGAAAACATCTACTTCAAACACTAATATTTTTTTCCTAAAACCCTCTAAGTTATTTTTGGTATTGCACTGAAGAACTTATGGTTAGAATATAATAATATTGAATGTAGTATCCTCTGTGTTCCTTTCACATTAATTAATTGACGAAAAAATCGTAATGCTCATAGGCATGTAAGTTATGCCCTATTTGCAATCAGAGTATCAAGACACTAAATCATACAAGTGAAAACAAAGTATCAAGACACGCGAGTTATGCCCTATTTGCAATAAGAGTATCAAGACATGCAACCAACCAAAATGAATCAAGACACCAAATTGTAATGCTCGTAGACATGTAGGTTATGCCCTATTTGCAATCAGAGTATCAAGGCACTAAATCATACAAGTGAAAACAGAGTATCAAGACACACAAGGTATGCCCTATTTTCAATCAAAGTATCAAGAACGCAAGTTATGCTCTATTTTCAATCAGATTATCAAGACATGGAACCAACCAAGAGTATTTAGACATGTAAGTTATGCCCTATTTGCAATCAAAGTATCAAGACCCACAACCAACCAAAAGGAATTACAGGCCTTCAATCTAGAACAAAAGGGTAATCTTGCATGCAAACAAAAACCCTACAAAATAGGTATAAGTCCAAAGAAAATATTTCTCTTAGCCACCAAATCATACAAGTGAAAACAATTTTACAGGTAGAGATGTGGTAGGGCTTGTAGAATTTGATTATATTTCAGAATTAGACAAACGATGTAGCCAACCAAAAGGTGTAGGCCAACCATGAAAATTCCTTGTTTTCATGATTTTTAATTGAAAAACATCTACTTCAAACATTGCGAAAGAGATCATGAAGGAATTGCATAATGTATGTGGTGGGTACTTCACATCCAAGACTACAACACACAAGATACTTTGAGAAGGTTACTTCTGACCAATTTTGTTTTCTAATGTAAATCAGTATTGTTGTAGGAAAATATCCCTGCAGATAGGTAGATTGCCTCAAAGAGCTAGACTCTTAACTCTAAGACAGAAAGTGCTTAACGTGGACATTGACTTCCTTTCAGATCTATACAAACTAATGCATGAGGAGGAAGGAGAACGAAAGTACCTCTTTATCGACGTTTGTCCCTGCACGCTCTGAGTCGAGCTCCAATCTTTCGCTCCTCGATGAGTCCTGTGGACAAACAAAGTACGACCACTTCCTACTCTATTGATATTAGCTTGAAAACAGATATATCTATCAATGATAAGTTCATGTAAGATCATAAATGAACTAGAAAGAAACAGGCCAAGCAAATTATATTAATGAGGAAAAAACATTGATTACAGCCATAGATGAATTGCAACAGTTTCGTCAAGTCCTCCTTGTCTACCCCTTGCTCAAAAGATCCACAACTTGAATGATGATAGCTTCACTGATAGCTTCAATGATCATAGGTCTATTGCCTCTAAATCATCTCTGCTCTAGCACTACTTATGAGATCATAAGTTTGGTGTGATTCTCCTTTTTTCATTCCCCTTTCACCATTAGAAAGCTTGCTTATATAGCTTTGGAGAGGCTTTAACCACTTGAGATATCCTTGGGGAAGTTGAGTATTTGCCTCCTTCAGTTGAGGATCTTCCCTAATAACATGGTTGGACTAGGGATTCGAGCTCAACTGCCTTCTAAGAATGAAAAGATCCTTCCCCCATTCATCTCAACAACTAAACTACCGCCCAGAATAGGTAGCACTCCCTCAAAAGGGCCATCAGAGCACTATAGCGCTCCCTAGTAGGCTTTAGGGGGGCGCCAACACTTTCAAAATCCATAGTTCTCCCTCAAAAGGGCCAGAGGAGATTTATAATGCTCCCAGACAGTGTAAGGGGGAGCGTCGGTGCTCCTAGAAAAGGTATAGGAGAGCACTCTCCTTCAAAAGCTCAGTTTTTTAGGTGCTTTCAGATGGCAAAAGGTTTGTAAGCCTGCTGACTCATTTCTCCTCTTCCAAATCAAATGTTTGAGGTGTTTCAAGTGTCGTTCTCATGTCGTTATAGATATGACATAGGCATCATGGTAGTATGATTCCCTGACACTTGTGACACTTGTAAGAAAAATGTGACACTTGCGACACTTGTAATGACGACACTTGCAACACTATCGAAGTGAGTAATTTTGACATGTAACAGATTGCCCCCCAAGGTATGAAGTTAGAAGACATGAACTGATAATTGAAATGCTTTGTAGACTTTCAAGCAAGGGTATATACACAGAGAACCTGACAAAAGCTGCACACAAACATCCAACAAATATTATGACATGTTTCAAACCCAAGGCAGGCATACCTATGCATGGGTGATCAAGACTTGCAAGATACGGCCACCATAAAATACACTATGGATCCATAATTGTATTGATAAAAAGGTATAGCCACTGAAAATACACTGTGGATCTATACTCCCATGACCTGAACTAATCGTAGCCACGAATAATACACAGTGGATATACGAAATGACAATACATAGCCACGACCAATACAAAGTGGATCTATGTAACAGTATATGTGTCATTGTTCAAGAGGAACTCCATCGCAACCTGGGAAAAGTACATATCAAAGTGATCACTCAACCCAGGGTCTTCTTACCGATCCCGATGTAATACGAATCTAACCATGTGAATAGATGTCTTGATGTCGAACATTGCACAAACCACTTGATTATCGGTCAATGATGTAAACTGTTAACAAGCGCAAGGGAGATCACCATTAATGTCAATGATTCCCAAGGTACCCTAGTACATTCCAACGAATGTGAATGGATGAGCTGGAGTCGAACATCCGTGGAATCATCCGCTCAGAGGTCAATGATGTGAACCTACTGTCGAATGTGAGGAGGCCTACCATTGAGGCATGCAGGTCCCAAAGTACTAACTGGTTTCTAAGCCTGATTCCTAGATAATGTGTTGAGGTCGACAGGAATAGGCTCGTCGAAGGAGGG
>SNQJ01S0191067.1:0-10088 GCA_010110895.2 Picea sitchensis | reverse complement strand
ATCGCCAAACCATCCATTAAGAAGCAAGGGTTGTATACCCCACTTCCTGTTCCCAATGGGCCTTGGGAATCTATCTCCATGGATTACATGTCAGGACTGCCTCCAACCAAGCATGGGAATGACTGTGTGTTTGTGGTCGTGGATCGCTTGTCTAAATTGGCCATTATGTCCGCCTGCAAGAAAAGCATCTCTGTCGAAGCCACTGCTAAGCTCTTCTTTGAACGCGTCTGGGTACATTTCGAGCTACCCCAAACTATCGTTTTAGATCGTGACAGTAGGTTCCTCAGCACATTTTGGTCTAGCCTCTAGTCACTTATGGATACCAAGCTCACACAGTCGACAACCTTCCATCCCCAAACTGATGGGCAGACAGAAGTAGTGAATCGCATGATTGTGCATATCCTACAGATGTATAATTCTAAACACCCCCGCACATGGGACAAGAACCTACCATATGTTAAACATAGCTACAAAAGAGCCCTTCACAGCTCTACCGGTCATATCCCTTTTCAAGCATGCATGGGGTTTCAACCATTGGCCCCCATCGATGTAGCTCTGTCCATTGCCTCCACACAGGCAACATCTTGTCGGGCTCAGAATGAGGTTGAGAAAGCCACCAAATTTGTGGAATGGATCCAACACATTCGCCAACAAGTCCATGACATTCTGGAAAAAGCTAATGCCAAGTACATGCAGCGTCATGACCAGCATCGGGTGCCACACACATACCAGGTGGGTGATAAGGTTTGGTTGCATTTGCAGAAAGAAAGACTCACGGGACCTCATCGCAAGCTATGCCCACTTCATTATGGGCCATATACTATCACCAAGGCTATCAGGGATAATTCTTTTGAATTAAGCATCCCTCCATTTCTTGTTTTGCACTCTGTATTCAATGTTGAGCTCCTTCACCCCTATTTTCCACCATTGCTGGACACCTCAGAAGTGGTCGAGCAGTTGGCACCAACAGAACTCAAACTTGACTGTTTGGAGAAGGCAATAGTTGATTGGATCATGGATTCACAGGTCAAGGGCACTCGCTGGCAACGTGTCCAGCTCTATCGAGTCGTGAAGGCTGGGTAGTTCCTGCATCAGGGCAAGTGGCTCACCCGGAGCCAAATTCAGCTGAAATTCCCCCATCTTATCTCGACACTTGACACAATGGGTACCATTACTTCTTAAGGGGGGAGGAATGATCCAGATGGGTATCAGTGGCCACCCACCTTTCCATCTGGCTCAAAACAGTTTTCTGGCATTTTTGGTAATTTACTATTTTTAGCAGTTTTTTCGGGTCCTGAACTTCTGGGGCCATTTTGAGGCCCTAAATGATGCTTTCTTGGGTATGTTTCTCTCTCAAAATAAAATCTACGATGATATTTTGTCTCGAGAGTTGTAGGCCTTGGATAGATCTTTCCAACAAGCTATCATGCGCCCCAAACGAAGATCGTATGCAATAGTTATGACTCCGGGAAGTTGATGGACTAACTTACCCAAACAGGGCCCATTTGACTTTTGGCATTTCATCTTCTAGGGTTAGGTTTTTGGTTTCTACCTTCCTACTTTTGATAAATAAGGCCCTTTGGCCTCTTTTTGTAATCAGCTTGGTCACAGATGAGCGTAGCCGCCACATCTCTTATCAGGGATATGCTACCACCATTCTAGCTATGTATTGTTCAACAGTTTTACAGTTTCTCTATTTCATTAATTAATAGAAGTGTGTGTTTACTGTATCACTGTGTTATATGCAATACTATTGTGCATACTCTGTTATTTTCTTCTTACATTTCATTCCTGCATAAATCCGGATCAACCTCATCACTTGCCTAGCTCTTCATCCCCTTCCTCAGCCTAGTCCTCCCCAGGGTAGAGTGGTCTCCATCCGTTGTCTTCGCCTCGGGCCTGCCAGGTCGAGTGGTTCGATCTCCAAGGTAATTCACTGGGCTTTGCTCCTAGCCCAATCTAGGACATGGACTCATCCTCAAAGCCCGCATTGGACCGCCCAACAAGTCCACCACAACTCTCACTCCCCAGCAAGTCGCCACCCTCTCTGCAACCCTTTGTCCCCTTGCCACCCTCGATTCCATTGCCTTCTCTGGCTGAATTTCCTGCTCAATTGGAAGAGCCCCCGAGACAGACACATATTTTCTTAGACTATGCTACATGTTCAAGATTCTTAGAATCGATGGCGCTACTACAGGACCTGGTCTTTGCGGTAAGAGCAGACGTGGACGATTTGTGCTTTCGGTTGTAATGCCTGGACCAACGAGTGGAGAAAATTGACTCTCTGCTCTTGACCCTGCTATGCTCCCTACACACTCCAGAATAGACTACTAGTGTCCCAAATACCTCAGACATGCTTCTTGCTCCAGCTATCCAAGTGGCAGACGCGGGTGACGTGGAAAAGTGTGAATTTCACACACCATGAGAGAAGGCA
The DNA here is from genome assembly GCA_010110895.2 of Picea sitchensis. Taxonomy (NCBI): domain Eukaryota; kingdom Viridiplantae; phylum Streptophyta; class Pinopsida; order Pinales; family Pinaceae; genus Picea; species Picea sitchensis. The sequence goes on along the minus strand of SNQJ01S0191067.1, from coordinate 7,654 downwards.
AGCGCACAACTGTCAACTCGCATGTTTTACTTTGTTAAGTGTAAATGTTTTTTTGAGAATTATTTTCAGGCCGTTGTCGACATCTAGGCCACCTAGTGCATTTTGTCTTTTTAAGCATATAGTTTGCATAATTGGTTTGGTCGAATCAGTTTCCCTACGGGGCGATTCAAAAAATCTTGTACAATTCTCAGTTTCCCATAGGGACAAGAGACTGGATGAATTGGTTTCCCTTCGAGGAAATTCAATACAACTATTTCTCTGATATCTTCGTTAATACTTTAATTTTGTTTCATGATAGGTAATTTATAGAATCTTACTTAAAACAAGAAAGAGTTGAGAATTGATATCAAATATCTTCTAATTAGTACAATGTCAATTCAATACTGTATTCAATGTTTGTTTTTTCAAGGTTAAAAGTAAATGAAATGAAAATCATTAATTTAAAGGTGTACTACTTTTATGAAAATAAAGATGGGAAGTTTTGTACTTCCTTAATTTACTTTCTACTACCATCCATTGAGTAGGATAGTAGTTACGTACACTCACAAATATTCTTAAACACTCATAAATACATTGAGTACCAATCATATACACTCACAAATACATTACATGGATACTCTTAGACACTCACAAATACATTACATGGATACTCTTAGACACTCACAAACACAATCGATGATACTGTCGAACATGATTTTTAAAATAAAATTTGATGAGACAGTTTTGATGATTTCCAAGAAGAAAGTTAATTGAATCTATGAACAATTTTCTTATCGAATTTCATCCTCGCTATCATAATAAGAGGTACACAAAAAATATAGTATAAGAAGTGCACAGAGATAAACGATTTACTTAAAATACAAAGAGGAAAGCTCTGGATAATTAGTTGTAACTTTCCATTGATACAGTGGATTATATAACTCTATCAAGTACAAGATATCTTGGTGCCATCGCTGAGATATTGAATGCAGTTGTCCATGTTTGGTATCACTCTTTTGAGAAGACAACAATTGCAATAGGATTAGAGTTGTTCACCTTCCGAAGATGCGCAAGTCGTGTATGACACGTCATAACAAATGAGTGGGCACGTTGTACAATCATACATCACAAATCCATTCAACATTGTCACGACAAAAGAGCCTCTTTGGAATTAGAATTGCATTTAGACATTAGTATTAAATGGCAAGAATGGAATATTCACGACTCTCATGTCCATATAGATGCTTGAATTTCATGTCCATATAGATGCTTCTGGAATAGCATTAGGAACAATTCTTGCGCTACGAGGGGCCCCTGCTCATAGTGAAACGAAGGTAGCGACGTCAAGAAGTGAGATCGAAGTGGCACATTAGGATTCCATTCATCAAGATATTTTGGTTTGATACGGTTGCAAAGTAGGCCTTCTTACAAGAAAGCGGAGCTACTCAAATATTAGATTCTATTATATACGAGTATGATGTATTGAAGTTGGAGATAGATCAATCGATCTCCTTCCTTTCAAAGAGCCCATATATGAGGGTAGAACTAATTCCCAAGGTGAAATAGACCTAACTTCTAGGGACATAGGGAAAGGGCGTTGTTGGTTGGCATAAGAAATAAATAAGTGCCTTTCATTCATAATCAGTAAAAGCACCCACCATGAGTAACATGGGCCAACAAACATCTCCTCTCTTGTAGTGAATAACAATTGAGGTGAGGCCTATAACTGCAACTTCCCTTTCCTTGCCATAATAAGTTGCAAGACCTTTTCATAGCTGAAATTGCAATTGCAATATTAGCAAATTTGAAAATAATTTCAAAACTACACTCTAAGCATGATTCAGGACTTTTGAATTGATCCATGTCATTAAATTTGCAATAAACAATTAATTGATCAGATTACAATTTTTTTTTCATAGCGACAACTTCTTGTATTTTCTCGCTGAGACTCGATCCCGTGATTATTCATCCACCATGAACATTAATAATCAGTCAACCTTGACAACCCCTGCCACAAGAAAACAAACTCAAGAGCCAAAACAAAAGGAAACAATGATCAATAGATGATGGGCAATAGGAGTGGTCTAATGAAGCGATAAGTAGTAGATATAATTGATGCATGCAATGACAAGAAACAAAGACAAATGAAATATTGTGCAACAATGAAGTGAAGGGACAAGAATAGTCAAGGAGAGAGACCAGGGGTGCATTTAACCCATAATAAATTGATGAAAATGATGACATGCGGATGAGGGGGTGATGAACACGTGACATGTTTTTTATAGGCATGTGGCATGTTCTTATTGGAATTGGACAAACGAAAAAGGCCTTGGGAGGAACCTCCCCTTAAAAGAATGTCTTCAATGTAATCACAATAATTTGAAGTGATGTATATGGAATTCTTTATTTCTTAGACTTGTGTCCATGAAAAGGTTAAAAGTTTCATTGAATACACAAATTGTATCCCCATCCCATCTTTCTTCTTCTTGATATGCCTCATCTACTATTTGTTTTCCTTCCACTATAGGGACAAGAGAATGGTGGAATAGAAACCCCATCACCATTATAGATGAAGCAATCCACACAAGTGGTGTGCCTAACGTATCCAATGCCTTCACCATAAATGGACAACGAAGAGACCTATATCCTTGCTCTACATCAAGTATTAAGTTTCTCCTTTCATATACACTTCATTAAACTTATATAATTTGTTTGTTGTGTGGAAAGATCAACTAGTCAAAGGATTGTGGTGCAGAAACATTTCAGGTTTCTGTACAACATGAAGAAACGTACCTTTTAAAAATGCGCGGGTCACAAATTTACAGTTGTAGAAGGAGGTTGTGGCAACAATGACTAGTTCGCCCCAAGCATGATATGAACTTGAATAAGGAAGCACACCAGTTGATGGATGGAAAGAAGGGACTTGACCACATAGGTCAAATGTCTTAGTAATGTGATAAGAGAATGGGAGTTCACCCTAAGCATGAGTTGTATGTGAAGAAGGCAACACACCATCCTTGACTTCTCCCTTCATGCAAGCGAGCGACTATGAAAAATAAGGTATCGGTTTCTCGTGCCAGCATACTAAAATATTGAATACCACATGGTGACTCAACACATAACTTTTACAGGGGATCCTTGCATGCACACCATATGGTGCCTCGAGAGAAAACAACATATGTTTCAAAAAAAATAGGATAACTATAAGACAAACATTTAATGTCATGAACTAATGCTAACATCAAGGCCAACATGAATCCACCTCAAGATATGTTATATAGGTGTTTCCTAAGTTTTAAACTGAACATTTCATCTTGCCTCGATATGAGGCCAAATAAGACCTCAAAGTTTCTCATTAATTAAAAAAAAGTGTTGTAAGCGTTTCATATGTGGAGAAAAAGTGGTCGACGGAATATAAGATTAAAACTTTGGGTTAAAAACTTTGATTTGTGTGCCAAAACAATGCAAAAAGAGAAAATTGTTTACAATAGTCCTTGTTGCCTTAAGGCATGGACTAATAAATGATATTGTGCTTACATAACACTACAATTAATTGGTTATAATGGCATCCATGGCATAAATGCACTTTACAAACAAAAAAACAGAACCTTACAAAATTCTAGAACATATGCAACATGCCATATTGAGTCTATTGTGCTTGATTTGATTCTTGGCAATGTGCCTATACAAGTAGAGATAATCTATGTAATCCATACGCTCAATTCATTGTTTTGTATGGGATTTTAATATTAACATGCTATAAAATAATTTAAACACAAATGATCTAGGTTGATACAAGTGGCCACCCACATCAGCCATCAACTCAAAAACGATCCTACACCTTGACAATTCTATAAATTTTGTAGGTCCTGAACTTTCATTGCATTTTTCGAGAACTTCCCATGTGATTTCAAAAAATGACATGGCCTACCAATCTATGATTGCTAGGGTATCCATACACATAGAACTCAAAATAAGCTTTGTAATGATCTAAGAAATGCCCCAAACAAAGTTTGTATGCTAAAGTTGTAGCCTTGGGAAGCTAATGTATCAAGTAGGCTACTTAGGGTTCACATTCCTTTTTCCACCTCAACCCCTAGGGTGAGGTTTTTGGATCTAAGGGTTTTTGCCTCATAGAGTTTTATACTTTATGTTAAAAGGAAATTTCAGCTTCTTGTAGTGGGACTTTTGCTAATGAGCATAGCCAACATATCTCATTTTGGAGATACGCTACCACCATTTAAGCCAATTTGTATTGCTTTGCATATTGTGGTGTTTTCAATATTCCATTCATTAATAGAGTTTGGGTTTCACTATATTACTATATCACATAGCCTTGATTAATGGCACTAGAATTTTTTTATCTTTGTTGTTTTTCCATGAATGTCCCAGATGAGGTTAGGGTATAAGGAGTTAGCACTTGAATTGACCAAGTTGGGTGAAGACTTCCCTTGCTGGTCCAAGCAATATCCCATGGAAAACAAAAAGAAATACAATAGAGTAGGAGATCCTATCAATATTTTGCTCAAGGAATCCCTTACATAATAGAGGAATGAGATGATGGATAATTTGGATAGATCATGTGACGACTCCCAATGGCGATAAAGGCACCTTCAACAAGCAGACATTTCGAAGGTACAACACCTTTCAAGGTACAAGTTAACTTTGACATTCTTTTCTTTGAAGGAAATATGTAAACATATGTGTCGAAGGAAAATCTCCCTGCGGACAGGTAGATCTCCTCTTGAAAGCTAGACTCTTAACTCTTACGAAAGAAGATGCTTATCATGGACACTGACTTCCTTTTAGATCTACATAAACTAATGTGTGAGGAGGAAGGAGAAAACAAGTACCTTTTATTGGTGTTTGTCCCTGCACGGTCTGAGTTGAGTTCCAATCTTAAACTCCTTGATGATCCCTATAGAAAAACAAAGATACAACCAGCTTCCTACTCTACTGAGATTAGTTCGAAATAGATCTATCTACTACAGACAAGTTTATGTGAGATCAAGCACAGACTTGAAAGAAACAGGCCAAGCATATTATATTAATGAGAACAACAATGAAGAAAACTTACAACCATAGATGTGAGTGTAGCGGCTTCATCAAGTCCTCCTTGTCCAACCCTTGCTCAAAAGCTCCACGATCAGAATGACAATAGCTTCATTGATTATTCTCCCTCTACTATATGTTTCCTATGAGATCATAGGTTTCATACCTCCAATCTTTCTCCCCTTTTTACCACGAGAGGGCCTGCTTTTATAGGTTTAGAGGGGCCCAACCACTTGAGATATCTTTGGGGTAAGTTTAGGATTTTCCTCCTTGAGTTAGGGATCTTCCCTAACATCATTGCTTGACCAAGGATTCGAATCCAACTGCCTTCATATATTGAGAGGATCTTTCCCTCATTCTTTTCAACAAACCAATTTTTTCCTAGAATAGGTAGTGCTCCCCCAAAAGGGGCATCAGAGCACTATAACGCTCCCTAACAATGCATAGGGGGGTGCCAACACTCCTAACAGTAGAAACGCTCCTCAAAAAGGGCAGACAGAGTGTTATAACACTCCCTGAGAGTGTATAGGGAGGCGCCAACACTCCTAACAGTGGTATAGGGGAGCGTTCTCCTCTGAAACTCAATTTTTAGTGGTTCTTTCAAATGGAAAGAGGTTCATAACCCTGTTAACCCATTCCTCTTCTTCCAAATCAAATGTTTGAGGTGTTTCAAGTGTCTTTCTGATGTCGTTATAAGCATGACATAGGCATTATGGTAGTATTCTTTTTCTGACACTTGCGACACTTGCAACCAAAATGAAACACTTGCGACACTTGTAATGATGAAACTTGCAACACTATCGAAGTGAGTAATTTTGATGTGTAACAATATGCTTTGGAGAAATGGTTAAGTTTTCTAGAGGGTTATTACGCTGTTAAAAAAATTTCCAACTCTAAGAAGATCACCTATGTGCTCATAAAGTCCAAGCTTACTTTTGTCAAAGATTGGCGGGACACTAACTATGTGCAACAAGTCAAAGATGAATCTAAATCATTTGGGAAGGAACCCACTTAGGTGATTTTTTTTTATTCCCTTAAGGAGGAATTCTCCCCTATTGGAAACTACAATGATCAATACATGAAATGGATAGCTTTGCACCAAGATAAAGATTATATGGTGTTGGAGTACTCTAATACCTTCCATACATTGCATTCAAAATGGGTATCAAGGACTCCAAGTGGCACTTGATTATAAAATAACATAGTAGCCTACACATGCACATCCAATCATAAATAGATTTTTTGGACATATCTTCATGAGGAGTGACTTACTAATATGTTGTCAATATCACACAAAAAAATCAGTAGAAGAGTAAGAGAGAGTTTGTGTCTACAAATTAGTGACAACAAAATAATGGTAAAAACAACCCTAATCGGGAAAATAAAGGAAAAAACAAGGATAGGCAACCTTGAGACAACTAATCCAACATGCATGCAAAGAGGAGTATCGAGAAGTTGAAGAAGGACATTGGAAAGTGTGAGATCCACAAAATCCCTTGGCACAACATCGATGAATGTTGTTCCAAACGATAATTGTTGGCTGAGTTGAAAGCCTCAGAACATTATTCTTGCTCAGACTCTAATTTCAAGTCAAATAAAGGAAAAAAAATTGTCAACACGGACCTAGTGTTACCATCACTACCTCAAAGGTATAGATAGAGGAACCAAATGAGCCTTATGAAGGTCAGTGCCTCTCCCACTCACAGATGTGGGTGAAGGGTACTTTTCTACATTTCAATGTTGACACTAACAACCAAAAGAACCTAATCTTAGAAGAGGTCATCAAGAAGTTGAAGTTGCCAATGAGACCGCACTCCCAACCATACATCATCGCTTGGTTGAGAAAGGGGAAAGTCATCCACTTCAATCAATAATGTTACTTGCACTATGACATCAATATTATAAAAAATAAGGTATTGTTTGATGTTTGTGAACTTGAAGTTTGTGATGGTTCTTTAGTACAACTATATGTGTGGAAGCATCATGTTGTTTACAAGACTAGGCCCCATAGTGTCATTATTACTTTGGGAGGTCAACTCTACATGGTACTGAAGGTAGCCTTGACTAACACGATCTCTTTAATCACAACTAAGCAATGTAGGAAGGTAATCTCTCAAACTGGGAGATTTTTTCTCTTCATGGTTCGGTTGAAAGGTGAGTGAAATATCATAATGACTGCCAAGTCCTATGCAAGGGGTGTCTCTACATAGTAGAAGAAGGTGAACAATATGGTGGAAGAATACATAGATATCTTTGCCTCAGCTGCAGGGGTGCCTTTGCAATATCAAGTAGAACACACACTTGATTTTACAATTGTCTATCCTCTACCTAAAAACCTGGTATATAGACACCCCCTTCTAGAGAACAAGGAGAACAAATGCTAAATTTAAGAGCTTATACAAAAGGGCCACATTCAACCAAGATCCTCACCTTTGCGAGAGCTCTATTGTGTTGGTTCAAAACAAGGATAGGACATGGCGACTTTGTATTGATTATAAATCACTAAACAAAATCATAGTCAAGAACTAGTATCCAACCCCTCATATTAATAATCTTCTTGATCAACTCAAGGGAACTAATTCTTTCAATAAGATTGATATGAATTTAATCTATCATGAGGTGC
>SNQJ01S0191066.1:0-18029 GCA_010110895.2 Picea sitchensis | reverse complement strand
AGTGCCTATGTATATAAGAGTTGGTTGGATTTACTGTGTGTATTAAGGCCAAAGAGCCTAGATTTGTAATTTTAATAACATTGGAATGGTGTTGAGCACTTATGATAGTTCCAAAATAAGGGGAGGGGATGTAACACCACAATTTTAACCCTTATGAATTATAATGTATTATGTAATTGTGACTTAGGCTGGTGAGACAATAAAGTTGAAAAGGAGCTAGAGTGCTTAGGAAATGTAATACATCTATATAAATTAATAAAATAATGCATCGCTTACTGCAAGACGGGCAAGGAGAAAAGAGATAGGGGGTTATGATTCCACAAGAGAGGGGGCTTAAGGGGATAATTTTTTTATTATTATATTTTATTTACCCATAATTGATTTTATGGAGAAAAGGGGTTACATCAGCTTCTTGGGGAAGTCATGTGTTTCTTTGTTCTTTTAATTATATAAAAATCCCTTGGGGAATGTTTTAGGGGTGGTTCTTCTTATTCTTCTTCTTCTTCACTCACCCACTCATTATTCTGAGTTAACTTTTTTCTTATTCATTCAGTGTTACACCCTCCTCACTCTTGTTGAATTCATGTGCTCTTGGGGGGAGAATGGAAAGGAATGGTTGGAGGAGGAGAGCCAATGCTAGATGGTTGTAAGAAATTACTGATCATTCCAAGAGGGAATGGATTCCCGTGTGCATGATATTGATGGTAGTTCGGAAAGAACTGTCCACAACTAAGAATCCTTGGAGTTTCCAATAGGGAGATTTTTGAACCAGTAGCACTAGAGCCCTAGAGAGAAATGAAACAACATGAGGGACTACATGGAAGAGAAAGGTGTTCATTTCCTTGGGTTGTGCATGCTGAGGGGGAAAGACAGCTGGAAATTCAGATTTGTTGTATGGTTGGGAAACCTAAGAGCTAGTTAGCCAATTGTTGTGTGTTTTAGATTTGGCCTAAGACCTATCCTTATGGATTCATATCCCTGGCTCATGGGTGAAAAATTGTTGAGAGTAAGAGAATAAAATTGTCTATGGTTGGGATGAATGTCCTTGGTTTGCAACCAGTTTGTGAATATTTTATTGAAAAGAGAAGTGCTCTCTATGTTTTCTGTATAATATATATTCTGTTGTGTATTTAATTATCTCTAAGATATTTATTTATAATGTGGATTCTTGTTGGTTATTTTCTGTGCATGGCACATTGTTTATTTATTTTATGTTTTAGAATGGATCTTGATTAATGCATGTGAGTCTTTCATGCTTGATTTTCGGATTAAATGTTATTAGAATTCGAACTCAGTTCAGATGCGGGTTTTTGGAGTAGCGTGGCCAACCTATAGGTGGATGGGTATGTTATAGGTTCCCATGGTCAATGTAAGGGGTTGGGTATGTTACATCCTATTTGATCATTGAAGTTTTTCTACATGTTTACAATGATAATCCATTGTAAAGAAGAGCTGAGCATGAATTACAACTACATAGTAGTTTGAGAGTCAAGGTCGGATATCTCATTACTGACTCAATTGTATAAGTATTGATCTAAAGGGAATAAATCCATGTATGATAAGCTTGTGATAAGATAATATATGGTGGATTATATGGACTCCCAAAATTTGTCATTATGTGTATGAATGTATGGTTTCTTTCCTGTGCAATCTGTCATGTTCTGCGTAATTTCTAGTTATATTATTTTTTAAACAAGATTCTTTGATGTATGTGTTTACCTAATGTTACGCAACATAGAATTTTCAGTTCTTTTACTGGTTTAATACATCTATTGTTATGATATATTTACATTTAAGTATGAACTTGTATTGTAATACCCTGGACTTGATGGTGTGTCCTCTTTAACTTGCTTTATTCACACAATTCTCTGTAGCACTTTGGGTGAGACTTCTATCACTTGTGGAAGGTTGAATATGATAGTGCGACTAGACTACAATGATACCTTTTTCGGTAACCTCCGAGAACCATGGTATCCAATTTTGGGCTAAAAAATGGGTGCATTTATGGGACTCTAACTTCTGAGCGCGTTTCTTAGAGGATGCAACACCACCTTTTTAAGCCCGATGTTGAAAATTGGTGGGAACGAAGATGTGATGAATTCATATTTCAAGAAAATGAGTTATGACAAAAAACAATTAGGGTTGTGAAGGATGAAATATTTTATTTAGAACCATCCAACAATTAGTATGAAATATCCTGGATCTGATTCCTAGAAGAGGTCTACCAGTGGCTCGGCTGGCTATAAGAAGAGACATAATTTAAAGATCACGTCAAGAAGAGATTTAATTGGACTATAGAGAAACTAATCTCTCTTCACAAGTTGAATCATTGGATTTTTCAAGTTGTGGAAATTTGTGTCCAAATTATCCTAGAATGACACATCGTTGAACTTTCTGCAGAAAACCACCAGTCATTCCTAAAGGAAGAAACAATATTTCATGAGTGGCGGAGACCCCCACCTCAGCAAGGTATTCTTGACCTCACGGTCTTTGGATCTTCAAATTCCTGAGCCGAAATGGATCCTTGGTCCCCGCTGGAACCCTTCACACATATACACACATGTCTCCTCTTATATTCTCTGCCTGCGTGAACATGCACTAGATGTGAGCCTACACTCCACGTGACCACTAGCGTGACCACATACTTAACCCCAAAAGGCGCGTTGGGTTTCACAATTTTTGGACTTTCATTTTCAGTCACCTCGACTTCTCCAATTCCTGAAACCCCAAAATGGGCTAACAGTCCCTATCTCCTCCCTTATTCTTCTACCATATGACCTCCAGTCAACCCCTGGGGTCCACCTCCGAGCGTGTCATGATTTCGCGTGTCGGGAACTCGCGATGTGACTTTGCAACCTATTCCTGATATCCGAACTCACGGCTTCCTCGCCACAGATCAACGGTCCTGAACCTCCCACGATCTAAAGGCCCAGATCGCATCGAGATTTTGTGATTCGTGACCTCTGAGTAGAAAGTTCCTCCACTCTCCCGACTCCCGAAATGTCGATATTTTTGGAGCGCCCAATCAATGGCTCACACTCCCCTAGATCTAACGGCTTATATATCTCCTGAGATTACGAGTGTTGAAAGACACTCGACATTATCTGTCCCGTAGATCTACTAGATCTGACAGTCCACAGAAAATCGACGCTTCTCCCTCTGATAATTCCCACCGTCCGTTCAGGATTTCAATAATTTCTCGCCAAATAACTTAGCATTTTCCCTCTTGATCTTGACTTCTGTGAGGTGACATCGAACCTCGTCTGTCCTCTAGACTTTCCAAGTCTCTATCCCCCCTGAGCTTGATTCTGGATGCAAACTCAAGGATTCTAAAGGATTCTTTCACACACTCCTTGGGCCTTCATGATAATCCCCGATTATCTGATATTTCCCAACTCTATGCACTTCTTGTGATAGAAGTTATTCAACTGATCCCTTGGGTTGGAAAATTCTAAGAATTTTATCAGCCTGCGCACACCTTGCATGACTCTGTGCTATACTTGCACTTCTATTGGTATAAGACCAACTCTATCTCTCCTGAATGTTTTCTAAGGTAAAACTCAGAATCTTGTCAACGCACTCCTTGCGTACCTTCACTGCACTCTGTGTAGGAATTGTCAGGAAGAGAAGCAATTGGAACTTATATTCTCCCTCTCATAGTCTACAGACTTCATACATTCAATATGAAATATTACACATAAATAATTGAAACAAATGCATAACCAAGCATATAATCAAATTGTAAACATACCATTCAATAAGTGCAAACAGTAACCATAACAACAACATGAAATTGTATTAAAGAATTCTTATATTAATTCAAGTTCTTCTGTACATGGTTTTCTATAGCAACAACTATCTGCTCAAACAACTTCTACAATATTTGTTCATTTCTGCTCTCCTATACTCTCTTGATCTACAACTTCTACCCTTACAATGAGAATGATAATACGATACATACGAGGGAGATTTCTTGAGTTTTCCCTCTTACAACTCTAAGATATATTATCGAATTAAAGACTACAACTACTTTACATTTATTACATTAAATGCATCCAACCGGAAGATGAGATAAAACTCTCAAGATCTGCATTACAATCCTCGAAACATTTAAGAACAATTACATCCTTTCATCTACTACATTAATGTTTCATCTTTTAAATTTCAAAGTGTCTTCAAAATGCGCATTGGTGTATATCCAACTATCCTCTGCTTGCACTTTGTTGGCAATGCTCCTGCATCATACTCCTCTTGGATTAAAAATTCATCGACTCCTCTCCATGAGCTCTTACACTGTCTGTCCATGTTTTAGGATATCTGCTCCACTTTCCCAACTGGCATCCTCAATCGGGTGTCCTTTCCACTTTACCAAATATTCAAAATATGTCTTCCTCCAGGTCTTCTTGCCAACTCTTTGATCAATGATCTTTTCCATCTGCGGCTTCTCAGATACAGGCATCTATTTGAACCACTGAATTTCCTGTTGATTCTCTTCTCCTCTCGCTTCGTCTTCTATATAAGGATACATATATTCTACGTTGAATATGGGTGATATGCCCACATCATCTGGCAATTCTATCTCATAATCATTTCCCTCAAATTTCCCTAAAATCTTACACGGTCCTATCTTTTTCATCTTCAACTTATTATACATTCCCCTTGGGAACCTTTCTTTTCTGAGATGTGCTAAGACCAAATCTCCCACTTCAAATTGAAGCTCTCTATGGTGTTGATCTGATCTGCGCTTGTATTCCTGGTTGGAACTCTGCAACCGCTCTTTGATCTTATTGTGGAGCTCCTGCATCTCTACTACAAAATATTTTGCTCCAGTACTCCTGAACTCATTCTTCTCCAAGTCTCTCAACTCAGATACTCCTCTTGGCTTCATTCCATACATTATATGGAACGGGCTCTGTCCTATGCTCCGGTTAGGTTAGTCTTTATATGAAAATTCCACTTGCGGAAGAATCTGATCCCAATGACTATGATGTTCAGTTACCAAACTTCTCAATAAGTCTCCCAAACTCTGATTTACTACCTCAGTTTGCCCATCCGTCTGAGGTTGATATGCTAAGATAAAAGATAGATTCATCCCCAACTTATTCTATAGTTTCCTCCAGAAATGACCAACAAATTTGGTATCTCTGTCTGAAACAACACTCTTGGGTAAACCATGAAATCAAACCACTTCTTTGAAAAAACAAATTTCAATGTGTGTTGCATCACTAGTTTTCTGACATGGAATGAAATGTACCATTTTTTAGAATTTGTCGACTACCACAAATATGGAATCAAAACCCCTCTGTGTCCTTGGAATTCCTAACAAAAAATCCATGCTTACTGCGTCCCACAACCTCTCTGGTATTGGCAATGGTTGATACAACCCTGTATTTTGTCTTTTCCCCTTTGTGTGCTGGAAAATTCTACATTTGTTGACAAATTTCTGCACATCTGTCCTCATTCCTGGCCAATAATACAAACTATTCAGTTGCACAAATGTTTTGTCATGGGTGAAATTTCTAGCCAATCCCCCACTATGCTTTTGCTTCAAAAGGTATTCTCTCATAGAACTCTTTAGGATACACAACTGATTTCCTTTAAACAACAGTCCATCCTGAATTAAATATTCAATCCATTGGTTTCTATCTCTCAGAACAGGATTCTCGCATGCGTCATAAGTGTCCTTGAAATATGAATCATCTCTGTACATTTCCTTACGGATATCAAAACCTAAGTTCTTCACACGAAATTTCTGCAGAATCAAACATTTTATGCTCAATGCATCAACAACCTTGTTATCATTTCCAGAAATGTGCTTTGTAAAAAAAGTAAAGTTCTGCATAAATTCAACCCATTTTGCATGTTTCTGGTTTAGTTTTTCTTGTCTTGTTATAAACTGTAAGGCCTAGTTGTCGCTATAAAAAACGAACTCTTTTGGAACCAAGTAGTGCCTCCATTTCTTCAATGCTTGTATGACTACATAAAACTCTTTATCATACGTGGAGTATTTCATCTTGGTATCGTTCAACTTCTCACTGAAGTATGCAACTGGTATATTTTCTCGACTTAAGACTGCTCCAATCGCAAGTCCACTTACGTCACATCTTACCTGGAATGTTTTACTAAAATCTGGCAAAACCAGAACTGGTTGTCCAATTATCTTCTCCTTTAACAACTTGAAACTTTTCTCTACTTCCTCTGTCCAATGAAAAGATTTATGTCTCTTCTTTACCGTGTCCATCATTGGAGCACAAATTCCACTAAAATTTCTAATGAATTTCCTGTAAAAACTAGCTAGTCCATGGAAGCTTCTGACTTCAAAGATGTTCCTTGGTGACAAACACTCTTTGATTTCTTTTACCTTTTCAGGATCCATCTTCAACTCATTCGAAGAGATCATGAAACCCAAATAAATGAGTTTTGTATTCATGAAAGACAACTTCTTTAGATTTATCAACAACTTCTCTTGCTGCAACCTCCTCATCACTACAGTTAAATGTCTCAAATGTTCTTCCTCAGTCTTACTGAAGATCAATATATCATCAAGATATACAATTACAAACTTCCCAATGAAATATTTCAAGACTTCATTCATCAATAGCATAAAAGTACTTGGCACATTCATCAAGACAAATGGCATGACAAGCCATTCATATAATCCTTCATTCATATTGAATGATGTCTTCCATTCATCACCTTCCCTCCTTCTAATATGATGATATCCACTTTTCAAATCAATTTTTGAAAAAAATTTTGCTCCACTCAAGCAATCCATCAAGTCATCCATCCTGGGTAAAGGAAATATGTACATGATGGTGATTTTTTTTATAGCCCTTGAATCTGTACACATCCTCCATCCACCATCCTTCTTTGGACTTAACATTGTTGGCACAACACATGGACTCAAGCTTTCTCTAATCAACCCTTTGTCCATCAAATCCTAGACTTGCTTCTTAACCTCTTCATTCTCCTGTGGTGTCAATATGTACTCTTCTTTGTTTGAAAAACTCGCTCCTAGTATAAGGTCGATGTGATGGCTTATACTCCTGATGGGCAGAAACGAACAAGGAAAATTGTCCAACAATATATCAGCAAAATTCTCCAGCAGTTCCTCATTCTCCTCAGGTAGATCATCTATTGAGGTACTCGTCAAGATGACTCTAGGTTTTCTCACCACAACAAACTCCATTTCTTCATATTTATTCAATTCATCCAGAAGTTCCTTCCCACTCATGATAATTATAGTATTTCTTGCTTCTTCTTTCACCTTCTTGTCATCAATTGGCAGCAACATATGTGTCCTAACATTCTTCTCTAAGTATAGGTGCTCTTTCTTCCATCATGATTAAAATTTCTATCATATTTCCACAGACTCACCAAAAAACGATGATAGACATTCATGGGAATAACATCACATAAGATCTCATCTCTATAACCCCTTATCTTAAATTCCACTAAACATTGTTTAGTGACAGTTACCTGATGTCCTTTTTGCAACCACGAAACCTTGTATGAGCTTGGATGTGAAACTATCTCCAATTCCATATTTGCCACCATCTCTATGGATACTAGATTATTTGTGCTTCCACTATAAACTATCACCTTGCATACCCTATCCTTTGTCTTTCAGGCAGTCCTAAATAAGCTGTTCCTTTGGATTGGATTCTCCATCTCTTTCTCTGGCTTCAAGATAATTTTCCTCATCATTAAGGATCTTCCACCTTCTGCATCTTCTGCCTCAACATTTTGCCTTTACACTTTTGAAATGTGATCTTCTCCTCCTCCATCTCTTTTTCTATTGGGACATTCAAAATATTTGTGTCTGATCTTTCCATAGAAAAAAAACTTTATTTCACCTCCTCTACCTCTTCCTCTTCCTCTTGCTCGAGGAAAAGTGTCCCTATCGACATATTGTCCTCCTTGTGAACTTCCTCCCCTTTCTGGGTGGTTATGAGGTTTTTTCTCTTCATCCTTGGGCTTCTGTAGTCTGTCTTGGGAAATGGATTTACCTTTGCTCTGACTTCTACCTCTGCCCCTTTGACCTTGCTTTCGGGCCAATTTCATTTCTTCCTTAGAAGCAATTTGATAAGAAACTTCTTCATTCTTGATTGTTACCATGCTCATCTCATATCTCAGGCCATTCATGTATCTGACGACTTTTTCATCATCACTCTCGTGATGACTAGTTCTAATGTTTAACCTGTAAAATTCCTTAATGTATTCCTTCACCGTCATCCCTTTCTGTCTTAGATTATGCATTCTTCAAAACAGATTGATTTGGTAATCCCTGGGTATGAATTTGTCTTTCATCTTCGCTACCATCCTATCCCAGATTTTAATTCTTTGTTTTCCTTTGCAACGCCTGTCAGCCTGCAGTTCATCCCACCAGAGTGTTGCATGTCCTTTCAGTCTAGTGAAAGTGTGTTTTACTTTCTTATCTTCTTCGATATCCTCATAGTCGAAGTATTTATCTAGATATCTAAACCAATATAGCAACTCCTCAACGTATAAGTTTCCTTCATACATTAGGATGTCCATTTTTTCTCTGGCACCTATCCTTGCAACAAATTTAAATAGATTTTCCTCTGTAGAATCTTTGGCTACAAATTCTTCTTCGGCTCCAGCTTCATTCTCACTTTCAGCCCCACTGATATATCTAGTATTAGGTGTTCTCCTCTGTGTTGTCTCCATGGAATCTAATCAATCAAAAAGTTCTCTCATCTCCCTTTCCACGTATGGATCAGGTAAAGTTCTCTCTGGACGTCTTCTTGGTGGCATTGTCACAATCTGTCCACACAGAATTCAAATCACAATTGTCCTCTATCTTCCCTTTCTTACAGAAAACAATAGTTGTATGCTCTAATACCACCTGATGTAGACCCCCACCTCAGTAGGGTCTGCTTGACCTCCCGGTCTTTGGATCTTCAAATTCCTAAGTCGAAATGGCTCCTTGGTCCCTACTAGAACCCTTCACACATATAATCATAGGTCTCCTCTTATATGCTCTGCTTGCATGAACATGCACTAGACACCAGCCTACACTCCACGTGACCACTAGCGTGACCACAGAGTTAACCCCAAAAGGCTCGTCGGGTTTCGCGATTTCAGGACTTTCGTTGCGTGTCACCACGACTTCTCTGATTCCCAAAACCCTGAAATGGGATAAATGTCCCTAGATCCTCCGTCATTCTTCTACCATATGACCTCCAGTGAACCCCCGGGGTCCACCTCCTAGCACATTGATATTTCGCATGTCAGGAACTCGCGATGTGACTTTTCTCCCTTTTCCCGATATCCGAACTTGCAACTTCCTCTCCAAAGATCAACGGTCCTAAACCTTCCACGATCTGATGACCCAGATTGTGTCGGGATTTTTCAATTTGTGACCTCCGAGTAGAAAGTTCCTCCACTCTCGTGACCCCCAAAATGCCGATATTTTTAGAGTGCCCAATTAATGGCTCACACTCCCCTATATCTAACAGCTGCTATCTCTCCTGATCTTGTGAGTGTTGAAATACACTCAGCCTTATCCTTCCCATAGATATACTAGATTTGACAGTCCACGGAAAATCGACGCTTCTCCCTCTGAGAATTCCCACCATCCGTTCAGGCTCTCAATAGTTTCTTGCCAAATAAATCAGCGTTCTCCCTCCTGAGATTGACTTCTACGAGTTGAATTCGACCCTTGGTCCCTTGTCTGTCCTTTGTACTTTCCAAGTCTCTATCCCTCCTGAGCTTGATTCTTGCTGCAAACTCAAGGATTCTAAGGGATTCTTGCATGCACTCCTTGGGCCTTCACGATAAGTCCCGATTATCTGATATCTCCCAACTTTGCACACTCCTTGCGACAATAGTTCTTCAACCACTCCCTTGGGTTGGAAAAGTCTAAGACTTTTATCAGCCTGGAAGCACCATGCACAACTCTGTGCTATACTTGTACTTTTGTTGGTATAATAACAACTCTATCTCTCCTGAGCTTTTTCTGAGGTTAAACTCAGAATCTTGTCAACGCACTCCTTGCGGACCTTTACTGCACTCCTTGTAGGAATTCTCAGGAAGAGAAGCAATTGGAAATTATATTGTCCCTCTCATAGACTTCATACATTCAACATGAAATCATACACATAAAACATTGAAACAAATGCATAACCAAGCAGATAAGAAAATTGTAAACATACCATTCAATAGATGCAAATAGTAACCATAACAACACCATGAAAGTAGATCAAAGAATTATTATATTAATTCAAGTGCTTCTGTACATGGTTTTCTAGAGAAACAACTATTTGCTCAAACAACTTCTACAATCTATGTTCTTCTTTGCTCTCCTATACTCTCTTTCTCTACAACTTCTACCCTTACAATGAGAATGATAATACAATACATACGAGGGAGATTTCTTGAGTTTTCCCTCTTACAAATCTAAGCTATCTTATCGAATTAAATACTACAACTACTTTACATTTATTACATTAAATGCCTCCAACCGACACATGAGACAAAACGCTCAAGATCTGCGTTACAATCCCCAAAACATTTAAGAACAATTACATCCTTTCAGCTATTACATTAATGTTTCATCTTTTAAATTTCAAAGTGTCTTCAAAATGCACACTGGTGTATATCCAGATGTCCTCCGCTTGCGCTTTGCTGGCGATGATCCTGTATTAATGAGGTAGCTCGAGGGAGATTAGTGAGAGAAATCCCATTGTGGATGAAGATCTTGCTAGTGGAAGAGGGAATGTTATCAGTTCCTTTGGTTTAAATGGAAGAGTAAAACCCTTTGTGCGTGAGGGGTGGGGGATTCAGGCGTGAATCCATGAGTTAGGATACATAAGCTATTGAAGTATGGGGGGTTGTCATGAGAAGAGTGATAGAGACAAGTGATATCAGAAAAGGGTTGCAGTGATTGAAAAATGGTGGTGATAATATATGAATAATTTGATGAAGAGGCATGATCAGTCGTGCAAGGAGATCAACCTCAATAAGAGTCATAAAAGAGATTTAAAGAAGTTGAAAGAGTTGCAGATACTTGGAAGGATTTCCAACCAATGGTTGAAGGAGAAGTATGTCGAGAAATATGATAGTTCTAGAGAGATTAAATGAGGAGAAGAGAAGTTGGATGAAAGAATCAATATAGGAGTCACCACCGAGGAACACGATTGAGCTTTAATCTCTGCAGAATTTGTGAGAGAACCAACTCCTGTACTTCTCGAAGACGTGAAGTACACTACAAGACCTGATATGATATGGCCTCCTAATGTGACCCCCAGGCTAGAGAATCCCATCCTAAATATATAGGAATCAACCTTGGATCACCCAGTCGCTCAGCATAATTTTCAAATACGGTAAATTCTACAATCAACACTCCCATAATTTATGTTATTTCTCCTCATTCTAGTCCAACTAGTTCGAGTGGTAGCAGTAGTAGTAAAATGGAAAGTTATTTAGTGTTATCGCAACTAGGACCTTTATAATTTATCTTGATAGGGTCCCCAAGTCCTCCCATGGTGCATCAAAATTCCATATCCCTCACTCAATACCCATAATTTTGGGGTAAAGGGGATGAGGATGTGGAACAACATTGGTTCCTTTGTGAGGCCATATGGCGATCACGTGGGACTTTAGTTGATAATAAATTAGTTGAGTCAAATACCAACTTGATAGTTTTTTCTTTGAAATAGTATATTATATCCATTGAACCAGGAATACTCAAGGACGTGCCTTCACCCTTGCTGAAGTCAAATAACGGTTCATATAAGAATTATGTTTACCCTAGTCAAAACACTAGGCCCTCTATGAATTGCTATAAATCAAATAGAGAGATGGGGAATCTCCCTATGAGTATAACCAACAATTCAAAGATGTGATAAGGAAATTGACCAACCCCATTCACGAAGACAACTAGCGAGAATAGTTGATTCAGGGAATTTTACTATTAACTTGGATTCCATTAACCCAACAACGAATAACTACATTGGGGAAATACCTAGAGAAGGATATGAAAACTGAGACGATGGAGGGATATCTTGGTATATTGCGGTAGTAAGACCTCCCTATGATTCTAATATTACAGAATTGCAAGGCCATATTTCCACCTTAACGGATAATATTCAAGAATTGAATATTCATAGAGAAGCCTGCTCTCAATTCTGGTGTACTGGTTGTTATAATATGGGGTATACATTGAAATAATTTCCCATACTAAGGGGTTCTTGAACCTCCCCCCCACAACTGATGACACCTCCACCAATAGGACCATCTAGAGGAGTTTCACAAGTCACAACTGCAGTGACATTTCATGGCCTTGTGAAGTAACATGCCTTCCCAAACCATCATGGTAATAAGAATAATGACTATAGTGAAATTTGTAGAGGTCATGGAAATCCCCCTTCACATTGCCCAATCCTAAAAAAATACACCCATGTTCCGAACATTGTCTACTGTGAGTTCTTTGTGTTGCCTACTGAAACCACCAAACAATGTCGCACTTTGGATGTTCTTGTAGATAGACTAGATTGGTATGCATTTAGGGTTGATGAAACTCGTTGAGGTTTTGGAGGAGTACATCGATGTGGTAGGGGTTTCAGAGGTGGATGAACTAGTGGAAGAGGGCTAGCTCAGTGTTATAATTGTGATGAGCAGGGGCATATCGCTAGAGATTGTCCTCCTCCAAGATGACCTTAGTGTTACCACTATAGAAACAACACCCATTCCATTGAGTATTTAACCGAGTCAATTGCGAAGTGGTAGAATCACAAGGAAGCGATGCATTAATTTGATAAATTCAGATCCCCAACCTGTCACTGAAGAAAAAACACCAAAATTAATATTATCAATCAGGGAGGAACAAAGATTGTTGTTGATGTTGACAACTCGTCTCAAATAAATATCCACAAGGTGGCACCAGAAGATGTTAAACATGACACCATTTTGAAAAAAAACATTCTTTAAGGACAATGTCAAGATATTTTGACAAATTTTTAATCATGCCATACCAATGCCCACATATTCAAGCTATTTGTTTCGGACTAAACTTGCTGAAAATTAGGTAGCAAAATAGGATCCTCCAGTGAGTCCCCAACAAACTATTAAAACTATGGTTCCACTTATTTTATGATATTTTGGATAATGAACGACTCACCAAGTAGTTGCAAAACAAGTTCAAGGGGACTTCAGAGATTGAAGAGAACCCATAAGAGTTGATTGTTTCTCATCTTCGAGAGAGAAATACAGGTAGAATATAAATAAGTAAAGATATATCTGGAAGGGAATTCAAACTAAATACTCGCATCAACAACTACGATATTAACGATGTTATGACAGATTTGGGATCTGACGTCAACATACTACCACATAAAACCTGGGAATCCATTAAGCCCAAGCTCGTATATTCACCCATTTAGTTGTGGATGGAAAATCAGTGTTGTATATGTCCTATTGGGAGGCTAAAAAATGTTGAAGTGGACTTATAAGGATTCAAAACAAGGGCCGACTTCGTGGTTATAGAAATCATGGGGGAGAAGGACCCATACCCAAATATATTGGGAATTAACTGGGCTTATGAGAATTACGTTGTTATATATTTTAAGTAGGAAATCATGACCTTTGAAGCAGACAGTATGAAAGTAACCAAAACACTAGATCCCTACCAAAGTCCTAGATATATGGATCTGGTAAAGGGGAATATGGAAGATAATTCCTTGTATCATCTCTACACTCTAACTACGGGAAAGTCAGTAGAATATATTAACCCAACTACAAACGACTCAATAAGTTGGAAGGATATTCATTATGTAGGGGAGGATTCAAAGGTAGCATTTGACAACTGACAACAATGAAGATATGAGAACTTCTCACAATGTTGCATGACTATCATAACTTCCAGGTGAATTGGGTTAGAGGTTAGAGACTACCTTTTTTACAATGACACTTCATATTTATATAGCTTTCTTGTTGAGTTAGAGGATAAATTCATGCCAAATAAAAGAATTCATATACTTGATGTTGTGTTAATACCCTCTTTAGTGAGATGGTGGGATACCCACAAAGGTACTTTATCTTCCTGGGATGAAGCAAAGTGTTCCATCCAGTATCTCTTTATTCCCCCTTCGCATCTTACTTCGCCAAATCTGGAACTGTCAATTTTGGAATTATATGATGGGATTTATGGTCCAAGGGAGCATGTTTCACACTGTATTCAAGTATGGGAAGTTATGCAACTAAATTTTCAATTGTGGGTGCATTAGTTTATTCATTCCTTGGGACAAATTCCAACTACTTGGTATATATGTGAAGAATCTTGATGCTAGATTGGTTGTTGGGAAATCCTTCAATGACAGTTTTGTCAAGACTTCTTATTCTAAGGTAAGTCCCCTGAAATCACTTTAGCTTTGTAATATATTAACAAAATAATTTTTGTTGATGAATTTAATCCTATACATTCTCTTACTACCTATCCTAAACATGAGTACCTCCTTCATGATAGTTTGTATCCATACCTTTGTTAACTACCTACAATCTGTCTTACTATTCATAAAGACCCAATAGGTTCTAATGACCTTGAGGAGCTTAGGTATTTGACATTTTAGAAATCCAAAGGGACTAGGGAGGTTAAATATACTATCCTGAATGATGTTAGTAGTCCCTATACCAAACCCTTGAAGTTTTGGAAATTCAATATAGGAACTGATGAGAATCCTAAGTTGGCATCCATAGGAGACTATAGGGATAAAAGACCATGACGAAGATATAAGCTCTATTGCGGGAATATGTAGATTTGTTCCCTACGAAATTATCAAAGTTAAAGGGGATTAAAAGAGACTTAGGGGAGATGAATATATAACTCAAACCTGACTCCAAACCAATAAAGAATAGGCCATATTATCTTAATACATGAGTTAAAGAGAAAGCGAAGAAGGAAATTGATAGAATGTTGGTAGCTAAGATGATTTTCCTTGTTGATAAGGCTGAATGGATTAGTTATATCGTCATACAAACCAAGAAAGGTACAAATGATCTCTAGGTTTGTGTGGAATATAGTATCCTGAACTCTCCTTGTGTACATGACCCCTTTCCTATCACCTTTAGTGATGAGTTGTTGGATCAAGTAGTGGAAAAAGAGACATATTCCTTTACATATGGATTTTCTAGATATCACCAAGTTTGAATCAATGAGAAAGACAAGAGGTAGACTACCTTAACTACTCAATGGGGATCCTTTTCCTACAATATTATTCTTTTAAGGATTAAGAATTCCCCATCAGTGTTTTCTCGGATCTTTATCAGAGCATTCTGTGATTTCATTCATAAGTTTCTTGAGGTATACCTAGATGATTGGACTGTATACAAATTAATTAAATATCACATTGATCTATTACGCTTGATGTTGGACCACTGCAAGCAATTACATATTTCCCTTGATATGAGAAAATGTATTTTTTATGTACCATTTGGGAATCTACTAGGTCATATTGTTTTTCGGGAAGGAGTACTGGTAGATCCCATGAAAATTATATCTATTCTTAATATGCCTCCCCATACCTCTTTCAAGAAGTTGTGAACAACCCAGGGACGTACTGGATATTACTGATGATTTATTAGGGGTTACGTGAGCATAACAACACATTTAGAACAACTTATCAAGAAATTTAAAAGGCTTCATTAGACTCAGGCCAATGATAAGGCATTTGATCTCCTCAAAGAAAACATGAGTACTACACCTACTCTAACCTATCGTAATTGGAAACTTGAATTCCATGTGTAGATCGATGCCTTTGTATTTGCTCTAGGAATTGTAAAATAATTTTGTCCTATAGAATTTGGGCGAATAATATTTATATTATTTTTTTGGGGAAAAAACTTAGAAAGTTATCCCATGAGAGAAATTTATCCCCTAAAATCATCCCTGGTGGTCGACCATGAAAGACAGGATATTCTATGGGAATGTCACAGTGGAGTTGCAGGAGGACACATTAGCAGAAATAAAACTGCTAGAAATATATTATAGGCTAGACTATGGTGGCCTACAGTGTTTAAAGATGCTAAGGAATATGCTCGCACCTGTGATGAATGTTAGAGAATGGGGAAACCATCACTCAATGATCAATTTCCTATACACCCTGTGTTAGCACATGAAATGTACGTAAAGTCACCCTTATTTTTGTTTTTTCTTTGTCTAAGTTTTGTTAGAGTCACAACTAGTCTTTAGAGACTAGGTGATAGGTCTTGGTCATTAGGTTCATTTCATAAGTCAAAAAATGGGTTCATTCATGGTCTTGTTCTAGCATATTTAAGTATTTTTGTGATTCATACATGGAGGAAATGGTGGTATGGTCAAGTTAGTGTGGTCTCATGATCATCATGGTTTTGTCATCATTAATAAAAAATAACAAGTTACAAAGGTCACTTCATCATGTTTTAGGTGCTAGGGGGAATATTTTTATGTGTAATGAGTCACTCATTTCTTATTTACCTAAATTTGTACCCATATTGGCCATGAACTACAAAAAACCCAATTTTTTGTAGAAGTTCCTAACTTTTCGCAACGAATTTATGTCAGTTGTCAAATTGGTGTAGAATTATTTCGTTATCTTGTTAGATTTATAATGACCAACCTAGCACGTGAAAGTTTTTTGGTGTCCTTTCTTTCAAAGGTAGTTACCATGACCAATCATCAAAACATGTTGGATATCTAACCTTGATCATTATCCGTTTGAATTTTTTCCTCGTTGCAAAAGTCACATTCACTGCAAAAACCTTGTCATTACCAAAACCTTTTATTTTATCCTTCATATGGACATTTTCCACCTGGTTCTCAGCCCTATGTTCATGCCATTAACACTTTTCGTACTCAATTTACATTACCCATCAATTTTCTGCCCCACTATAGTGAATTTCATTCGCTACAGAAAACCTAAATTCACTGCAGAAACCCTATGATAGTTGTTAAATCTCATTGCTCAAGTAAATTGCTATACCTTTGTATCTTTATCACGTGAATGAAATTTCATTCCTGTTCAAGTCCTATTAATTCCTTGGTCACTACTATGGAGCACGATAAACATAAGAAGAAGACAAATAAGGGGGGGGGGAATTGTCAGGTTTGAACCTCAAGGGTTACAACTGATAGATTCAAACTCAGTGATCAAAGAATATTTTGAGAAGGCTGGATGCATCCGATTTTGTGAGAAGCTGCAAGGAGGTCACATGGAGGTGAAAAAACAATTTTATTTTAATTATGATGGGCTTAAAACCATAGTTGGACCATTGCAGATTATGGTTTCAGAGAACACCATAGCTGCAGCCACAACAATCCCAATGAAAGGTGGAAAATGGTTTAAGGGGATGTCTTTAGATCCATATTTTTGCAATGATTATTTCAAGTCTGAGTACCAGAATGAGCATTTCTCTAAAGGGGTGCCAAGGAGCTACATGATGGAGCATTTTGAGAAGCTGTTGAGGGTGAGCTATAGGTATTTCACCTATGAAAGGGGATTTAATATGGTTTTCTAGTATCATATCATGTTTCTTATGCATTTCATAGTTAAGGAAACCCTTAAATTACCTTTTTACTTATACAAAGGATTAGACAATATGGTAGTTAAGGTTTATACCAAGTCTAATCAAATTGAGCATAGTCTTTTTCATTTTGGTCTGATAAAGATTTTAGTCCTATAAGAACTGAAGAAAACAATTTTAGAATGGGACTCTTTTCTATCTTCCATAGGGTTTGGTATATAAGTTCATGGAATTCCTAAAACCAATAAAATCACCCATGTCTCAAGTGAAAATATAGTGCAAGCAAGTTCTAGAAAACCTAAGAAAACAAAGAAAAAGGATACAAAATAGATCCCTGCTACAATTGAGACCCCTGAAGCTTGAACTGCAACCATATCAAGAAAAGATTTGAAAGAAAAATATAAAGGAAAAATATCCTTAGAACAGGGCATGGGGAACATTAAAAATGTCACAGAAACCCCTGATAATATAAGGGTCAAGGAAAATAGAAGAAATCTTGAACTGATCTC